>CM046948.1:1807500-2004093 GCA_025698515.1 Gossypium sturtianum
TATTAGAACCCTAAACTCAAAACCATGTCCCATAAACTACAAACCCCTAAACCCTTAACTCCAAACCTTAAACCCTAAATTAATTAGATAAATTTTTAATATTATATATTCTTTCAATATTTTAGGAAATTTAAATAACATTTTCAATTTACTAATTAATTTTGTTTCTCTAGAGATGCATGGGTTACCAATTTTTTTAATTTTAATTTTGTTTCTCTAAATTAATTTTGTTTCAAATTATGTTATATCAATAATTGTGTTAATAATTTACAAGAACTGGATCAAATTAAAGTTCATATATTCAATTGCACATTAAATCATTGTTCATGTATGCTTTTGGGATTTATCTCATTTTGATATTTTATTATTTGAAAAATAATAATTTATATTTATCTTAATTATGATTAAAATTTTTAAATATATATAACATAAATTTTAAAACATTTATATTAAAAAATCCCTAAAATCCTAAACCCCAAACCCATAATCACAAAATCCTAAAATCTTAAACCTCAAAACCCATAAACACAAAACTCTAAAACCTTAAACAATAAACTATAATCCCTAAACCCTAAAATCTAAACACTAAACCTTAAACCCTAAACTAAATTAATTTTTTGCAGCATTTTTATTAAAACCCTTACTCACACTCGAAGCTATTAAGTTATTTTTAATTTGAATATATATAATTATTCACAAACTGATTATGTGAAATTTTAAGAATATTCATATCTTAAATCCAATTTTTTAGTGCTAAACATTTAAAAAAAGTCAAAATTAAGGAAATTTGAGACGTTACACCTTTATACAAAGAGTTAGTCAGAGCGTATGTTGACAAGTCTATCTCAACACTTAAGAAAGTGTCGCCCCAAAATTGTCGTCTTAGTACTAGACAAAAGCCAACTCTTATTCAAGTGTTACCTTAAACATACATATCCCAACCCTTATACAAAGAGTTGGCTAAAGCGTAGTCTATCGCAACACTTAGGAAAGTGTCGCCACAAAAATGTCGTCTTAAGACTACACAAAAGCTAACTCTTATTCAAGCGTTGCCTTAGGCATACATATCCCAACCCTCATACAAAGAGTTGGCCAAAGCATAGTCTATCCCAACACTTAGGAAAGTGTCGCCACAAAAGTGTCATCTTAGGACTACACAAAAATCAACTTTTATTCAAGCGTTGCCTTAGGCATACATATCCCGACTCTTATACAAAGAGTTGGCCAAAACGTAGTCTGTCCTAACACTTACGAAAATGTCGCCACAAAAATGTTGTCTTAGGACTACACAAAAACCAACTCTTATTCAAGCGTCGCCTTAAGCATACATATCCCAACCCTTATACAAAGAGTTGCCCAAAACGTATGTTCGCAACTCTATCTCAACACTTGAAAAAGTGTCGTCACAAAAGTGTCATCTTAGGACTATATAAAAGCCAACTCTTATTCAAGCGTCGCCTTAGGCATACATGTCCCAACCCTTATACAAAGAGTTGCCCAAAACGTATGTTCGCAACTCTATCTCAACACTTAGGAAAGTGTCGCCCCAAAAGTGTCGTCTTAGGATTAGACAAAGCCAACTCTTATTTAAGAGTTACCTTAAGCATGCATATCCCAACCCTTATAAAAGAGTTTGCCAAAGCGTATGTTGGCCAGTCTATCGCAACACTTAGGAAAGTGTCGCCCCATAAGTATCGTCTTAGCACTGTTTTGTTTGGAGAATTCTCAATACAAATAGAACAAGGTATAACGTCGAAGGCTGAGGTTCATGTTACTCAGCCGAATGTGTTAGTTCAATCAATCAGATTTCGTTTTAGCTATTAAGAAAGTCACTGATGCTCTTAATATACGTGATCCTTTTGCTCTTACCATTGTGAAATGTAAGCAGTTGATGTCAATGTTGTCTTTATGTAAGATCGTCTACATTTTCCAAGAGACAAACTGATATTCTGATTTCCTTACTGCTTGGAACTAAGACATGAGTCTATAATAAAAAAACATTGAGATCCCTCCTCTTACTCTCATGAAGACCAAAAGCTTATCGTCTGTAAGCGATTAACCGCTGATTTTCTCAATAGAAAAAGATATGAAAAGAGATTGATTAAAATCTCACAATCAATCTATTCAAGGGAAGAATCTATGTTATGAACAGATCTTGAGAAAGCAAGGACATCATTAGGGTTTTGAGCTACATCACCTTGAGTAACAGTTTCATTAATCACCAATTTAGCCATTGGATCCATACCTACTGTCTTTGTTGTTGTTGTTCTTTCAGTTTCTTCCTTTTTCCTTCCCTTTCTCGCTCCTTCTTCTTCTCCATTTTTGAATGTTCTCTCTTTCTTATCATTGCCCTCCATCTTCTCTTTGTTTTGTGTAGTTAATTGTACAGATGTATGATACACTTATATGATAGGGCAATCAGTATTTGTTAAATTAACATAATAAACGTGTCCACTTTCTTTCATGCAATCAACTTGGAAGTTACACGTAAACGCACCGCTAAAATAAGGCTTGCCAAGTGGCGCTTCTTTGTTTTAATTGAAAAAGGGTTAAATTATTTTTTGGTCCTCGTAACTTTTTTGACTTTGGGAGTTGATTTTTTTGGTTTAAATTATGATATGAACTTAACTATTGTTCTCGTATTGAGGTCGGGTGAGATTGAGGGCTAGCAGGGACTCGACTCCTTTAAAATGGAAAAAAAAATTATTTAAACTTTTAAAAATTTTTAAAATTTTAAATTAATTAAAATAAAATTACATTTTACCCGTTAAAAGTGATAAAAATTTGTTACAAGGTTAATGGCCATAAACAGAAATTACACAATAATAGAGTTGTGTCGTAGGTGCAATCATTGGCTTGTGGCCCGGAATTACGCAATACTGCTGGCCATTGGCTTAGAATTACACAATAGTAGAGTCCTGTCGTCGGTGCAATCGTTGGCCTGTGGCATAGTAGAGTCGTACCAAGATATCTTATCTTTTCTTTTAATTAGCTTTAAAAAGAGTTTTTAAATATATATGATTTTAAATTTATGTGTTTTAATATGATATTAATTATATTGTAATAAGATTTTAATTTAACATGCTTATTTTTATGAAATTTAATTTAAATAATTTCACTCAATTCGTCTCAAACTAAATTTTATTTAATTTAATTCGAAAAATTTAAATCAAGTTAGCATGATAAAATGAGACTCGTCAACTCGACTAACTTAATTTTTTCACTTAATTCGATTCAATTAAACGCTCACCCCTAACTATAAATACAACAAAGCCATAAAAAAATTTTGAGGCTATATTTTAGTTGCATATTTTTATGAAAGCTAAAATATAATTTTATAATTTTAATAATTTATATATTTGTAATTTTTAAAGAATTAAATTAAAATTTCAAAATTTCAAAACTCTAAATGATTGGATTTATGGAGAAATCTTTAGGAAATTAATTTGTTAAACTCTTATTTGACCCATTCTTGAGCAATAAAAATAGGATTCAAACTTCAAAAATAGACAAATTAATTTAACGTAAATTTGTTAAGTCGGAGTAATTAATTTTCTGTATTCTATAGGCTCGTTTAAGGGATAGATGCTAACTAATTTTGAGTTTTTCATTGTTGTTTGACCCTTTCTTCTCTTATAAAATCAGTCTATCTCATCCCTTTTTTATTTTTTCTTTTATTTCCTTTTTTCTCCACAAGAAAAAAAATTCTCCCCCAAAGCTACCTTGCTACGACACCGCCTCCGGTACGAAACCATAAACTATGAGTATTTCAACAAGCAGCAATACCGCCGTCGCGACAGAAGATTGCTTGGCGTGTAAATACCAACGTCGGAGGTGCCCTGCCGATTGCCTTTTTGCCCCGTATTTCCCCCACGATCGCGAACAACAGTTCAAGAACATGCATAAATTGTTTGGGATGATCAATGTTATAAAGCTCATTAGAACCCTAAAAGATCCTTCGAAGAAAGACATTGGGATGCGAACGATCGTCGTTGAATCGGATATGCGAGCTAAAGACCCCGTCGGTGGCTGTTATCGGATCATTCAAGAGCTTCAACATCAAATAGAGTGTAAGGAAGCCGAGCTCGACAAGATTTATTGTACCATCGCTAATTGTAGAGCCCAAAATGCACATCGTTTGCAAATGCAAACGCAAAAGATAGACGATGGTGATAATTGCCAAATGATGAACAAGTTGCCACTGATCGGGTTTGAAACTGAAAAATTAGCTAATTTGTCTATTAAATCAGATGATAATATAGGAGAAAAATAAATGTGGGGGAATCAAGTTTTGATACCTTTAGTTTGTTTCTCCTAATTAATTTAGGATTATTTGGAACAATAGTAGAATCGTGCAACCGTTGGCCCTTGGCTCGAAATTACGTAATATTAGATTCATGTCTCGTAGGTGCAAGTATTGGCCTGTGGCTTGAAATTACGCAATAGTAGAATCGTGTTAGCCTATAACTCGGAATTCCACAATAATAAAATCATGTCGTAGATACAATTGTTGACCCTTGACTCGGAATTACGCAATAGTCATAGGTGCAATAGTTGGTCGATGGCCTAGAATTACACCATAAAAGAATCATGCAACATACAGGGGCGAAGCTAGGGGCTGGCATGGGCCCGGCTTCCTAAAATGTAAAATTTTTATTTATGTCTTTAAAATTTTTTAAAATTTTTAAATTAGTAAAGGTAAAATTGTACTTTGCCCCCCTTAAAATTATAAAAATTCGATTTAATCTTTTACAAATTATAAATATATAAACTATAAAAAATTAAAATTTCATCCGACCCCCTAAAAAATTGTTCTGGCTTCGCCCCTGGAAACATAAAAATTCGCATGTACATAAACATTAAACTGACAAACATGTAAAATTATAAATATAATATATGCATAGACGAGGCCCTCATTTGCTTTAATCTCAAGAAGGATATATATAGGGGTATCTGTTGAACCCACATTGTAACCAAAACATTATGTATAATAAAGTTGTAGTTTGTAGTCAATTATAAGGAAGATTAAAACTTGATTCGACTTAAAAACACTATTTTTTTTTAAATTTGAGTTAATTGAATTGAGTTATTCGATTTTTTTAAGTCAATTCGAATAAGTATTTTTGTTTTTTGAGTTCGAGAAGAGCTGAATTTTACAATTCAAATAACTCGAATAACATATTAATGTAAATACCCCTTTGGTCCCTATAAATATTGAAAATGAGCAAATTGATCATTTTCAACAAAAATTACAAAAAGAAATTCAAAATAATTTTCAAAATTTTAAAATATTTATAAGAATTCCAGAGAATTCTAAAAAATAATATATAAAAAAAGTTAAAAATAATTCAAAATAATAATTTTGAGGACCTAAATTACCGATTAAAATTTATCATACTAGAGTATCTTTTTTTTTTCTCTTATTTCGTTTCAAAAGAGTTTTTCAAATTTATATACTCTAATATGAAATTAGTTATATTATAACATGATTTTAATTTGACATGCTTTTTTTTTTTTTACATTTAACTTAAACAGTTTCACTCGATTCGTCTTGAATCGAATTTTATTTCACTCAACGTGATTCGAAAAAATTCAAATCTAGTTAACATGATAAAATTAGACTCGTCAACTCGACTAACTCAAATTTTTTTCTCTTAATTCAATTCGATCAAACGCTCACCCTTAATTATAAACACGACGAAGCCATAAAAAAAAATTGGAGGCTACATTTTAGTTACATATTTGTATGAAAGCTAAAATGTAAGTTCACAATTTTAATAGTTTATATATTTTTAATATTTAAAGAATTAAATTAAAATTTATAATTTTAAAAATCTAAATGATTGGATTTATGGAGAAATCTTTAGGAAATTAATTTGTTAAACTCTTATTTGAGCAATAAAAATAGGATAAAAATTTTATTTTATTTTAAGCTATTTATTTCAAACCCAAAAAAATAGAGAAATTAACAGAAATTTGTTAAGCTTCATTGTTGTTTGACCCTTTCTTCTCTCATAAAATCAGTTTATCTCATCCTTTATATGTTTTTCTTTTATTTCCCATTTTCTATACAAGGAAAAAAATTTCTCCCCCAAAGCCACCTTGCTACGACACCGCCTCCGGTGTGAAACCGAAAAAATATGAGTATTTCAACAAGCGGCAATACCGCCATCATGACAGAAGATTGCTTGGCGTGTAAATACCAACGTCGGAGGTGCCCTGCCTATTGCCTTTTAGACCCGTATTTCCCCCACGGTCACGAACAACAGTTAAAGAACATGCATAAATTGTTTGGGTCTGGGATGGTCAATGTTATAAAGCTCGTTAGAACCCTAGAAGATCTTTCGAAGAAAGACATTGCCATACGAACGATCATGGTTCAGTCGGATATGCGAGCTAAAGACCCCGTCGGCGGCTGTTATCGGATCATTCAAGAGCTTCAACATCAAATAGAGTGTAAGCAAGCCGAGCTCGACCAGATTTATTATACCATCGCTATTTGTAGAGCCCAAAATGAGCATCGTTTGCAAATGCAAAAGATAGATGATGGTGATCATTGCCAAATGATGAACAAGTTGCCACTGATCGGGTTTGAAACTGAAAAATTAGCTAATTTGTCTATTAAATCAGATGATAATATAGGAGAAAAATAAATGTGGGGAATCAAGTTTTGATACCTTTAGTTTGTTTCTTGCAATTAATTTAGGATTATTTGAAATAATTTTTTTTTCTGTTTTGGAAGTTGAAGTTAATTAGGTCACTTAACCATTGTTAAATTTGCACATTCGACACTTAATTTCAAAAGGTCTTGTAACAGATGTCAGATTGTGGTGGACGGGTGAATTTATAATTTGGTCACTTATAAGTTCAGTCACCATATTATTAGTAAGTTTACAAGCTTAGACTTTGGTCACTCAATATATGCATCATTACTCCCTAACTTGATAATCCAAACAGTATCAACAACTCAAGCCTCAAGCTCTAGCAAAGCCACTGTCAATCTTGTGTCTTACCTCTGACCCTATCAATGTAGCAACCCTTCGTTCTTAACTCACTCACCATTTTCCCTTTGGTCAAAATTGTAACCTAAAAAATCCACAATCAACCTATTAACACACACCTCAAACAAGCAACTAACAAAATATCACCACAACCACAATGAAAGCAAACAAAAATACCAAAAAGAAGCAAATAAAAAAAAAAAAAAAGGGGGTTAAGAAAATCTCCTCTTTCGGCAAGCCCCAAACAGAAGCAAAACAAAAGAATTAATCGGAGAGTTCCAACGAAGAATCAATCCAAAAGGTCAAAGAGAGCCTCATTGAGAAGAAGAATATATCAGAACCAGGCGACCATTCAATGAAGGTGTACGGATGCCAGTGACTAACTTGTAACTTTTGAATAGTTCAATGATTAACTTGTAACTTTTTAAAATTGAGTGACCAAAATGTAAACTTACTAATAGTTGAATGACTATTGATATAATTTACCCAAAATAATTAACTAATTATACCAATAATTTCAATTCAAATAAATCATTATAAGTACTGAACTGAATAATTTAACTGAAGTCTAACTAACTAACTAACTAACTTGTTAATCCACATATATTTTTCACAAGTTGAGATTCAAACCTAAATGTTCAAAATCTCAAGTCTTTGTCAACACAACCAAGAAGTTGTTCAATATGCATGCAAAATAGAATTGATTTTTATCTTAGGATTAGATATATATAAATTTGGGCTACTCTTGTTAGTTGGGCATATCAAGTTGGTTTTGGATCATTTTGATTTGTGCTAGTTTTGAGTTTAGATTTAGATAATTTCGGGTTATTTGTTTAAGTTATTTTAAGTTGAGTAAATTTGATCAAGTTAATTTAGATTCATGTCCGGATTAATGACTTTTTATAACCAAATCCAGTTGGATCAAGTTTATCATTTTGGGTTTCCGATTCATAGAATCGACAAGTCTAATTTGGACGCATTGTGATAACATAAATACGATAAAAGAATAATAATTAAAATAAGGCATGTTGAAAAAAAATATGAATATGATATAAATATATACAAATGTGTTACCCCAAACATTTGCTAAGAAACAAATTATCATAGTGAAAGAGTGATAAGGGAGTGAACACTCCATCACAATGAAAACAGTAAACAGATCAGGATAGAAGGAGTTGTTTATGCAATTCGGTTTCCCTGCATATATAGAGTCTTGCTTAGTGAGAAATAGCCACTCTGTTTACGATTACAACAATTGATCCTAACCTATCGCACCCTATGATAATTTTTCTTACTTTTGTACTTTGAAAATTCAATACCCTCACCACTAAATTCACCCCTTGTGAAGCAAGTAAAACCACAACACAAAGGTTTTACTATCAAAATGCACTCATACAATAATATTCCTCACAATAATAGATTAAGTGTTTAATTTTCTCTGGACATTAACCTATACAAGTCTCTCAATTATATAAAGTATTTCGAGACTTACTTACATAAGAAAATCTATCACAATCCCACTAAAACAACAATAAGATAAGTTGGATACAATATAATAATAACGAGTAATGTAAATATGGACTCTTGGCAACTAATAAATTTAGAGTTTCAATCCAATCCAATATCCACAATCCAAGGGATTAGATGGGGCGATCTGATTCGATTCAATATCCAAAATATATTACCTCATGTGATATGATATTCATTGATGGGCGAAATATCATTTATATACTCAGTCAAGCCCATAAATACAGTTAAATAAATTCAAATAGAAATATGTATTTTTGTGGCCAAGGATTGGGCACTCAATTCATATTTTCAACAAAAATGTATAAAAAATTATATAATTTGAATGATTAAGGCGTTTTAGCCTAAAAAATAATTAATGTGTTAGAATTTATATAAATATATAATAGATAAAACATAGTTATAAAATACACAGAGTCTTAACATATTTCAATTGAATAATTTTGATATTTGGATTATAGTGTGAGTGTCGATTATGGTATGTGTTTAATATGATTGGGTTTATCGTTTTTTTATGTATTTGGAGGATCCTTAAATAATTGTATCCCTAAACCTATGTTAAAATACGAGTCGAAATATGAAAAATATTTCAAGTAAAATCTAGAGGAAATTATAAGATTTTACCGTCCTTCAAACTTTTTGTAGCAAAGAAGGATAAGAGGCTTCATCTCAAAACGTTTAATTAAAATTTTATAACTTTTGAAAAATTTAATGAGAATTTCCAAAAAGAAAATGGAGGACTTAATTAAAATTTTTAAAAATTTTGAGAAACTTAATGAAAATTTTCCAAAATTAGTGAGCCAAAGCTATCCTTTAACTTTACACCTTCTAATTTAATTTATTCGAGAAGATAATATGATTAATTTATGTTGCTAATAAAAAAAATTCAAAAAGAAAACCTCAATTAAGTTCATTATTTATTCGAATTTAGTTTGTTTAATAATCAAAACTGGTCGAGTTTGAACTTAATTTAACAATGATCTAATTCAGTTTTAAAATAAAAAAATTCGAATCAAGTCAGAATAGCTTATAAATCAAGACGTTGACTATCCAAACCAAACTTAGGCTCGATTCCAAAAAATGCTCAACCCCAAATAGTATGCTTAAACCACTCAAACCAAAACCGATCAAGATCATAGACTTATCTTAAGAATACGGCGTCGTTTCTTGGCTAGCTCCGTCACTAATTCTTTTCCCTTTGGCGGCGCACAACTATAGCGAGGAATATACGGGTCGTCGCTAATAATAATAAAACCTTTGACCATTTATTCTTCTTCAATAAAATTCGGCTTCTAATGGTAAAAAATATTACAAACGTGTTGTGTATAATAAGTAGCAACCCTAATTTGTAGCTCTCCACCAGAGGATAAAAAGGAAGCAAAAAAAAAAAAAGTATTGAAGATTATTATTATTTTTTATTAACGAAATTTATTTACATTTTCTTTTCATTTCGCTAACGATAGCGGCAAAAAGAACTAAATCGAAAAGATTTCATCTTCAAGTTTTTAAGGTTTGATTTCTTCGATCTCTTATCCGTTATATGATTTAAGATATTATATTGAAAATTTTGTGGAAATGAGTACTTACCTAGAATTTTTGAGTTTAAGATTTCAGCTGAAATTATGGGGGAAAAGGATACATCGCTTAAAAGACAAAATTTAATTTGTGTTTGATTTATATCTGAGTATACGGAGATATACAATCTTCGAAAGATTTTCAAATACATAAAAATACTTTAAATACTTAACATACTTATATATTGTATATATTTCATATTTGATTCTCATACTCGAACTCGAATAACCCTAGATAATAGCTTATACTTAAGTTAAAACAATGTTGTGAATGAGTTAAAATGGAGGATTTCAAGACAAAAGTTTCATAGGGAGATATGGGATGGTTTTTCAATGTTCGGTTTTGTCTACAAAAAATAGGGGCGGGGCTAGGAATTTTACATGGGGTCGAGATGAAATTATAAATTTCCGGTGAGGTCAAAGCTAAAAACTATGAAAGGGCCAAAGTTGAAAAGAATTAAATTGCATTATTAATTTTTTGGAGAGGCCATAAACAGAATTTATTTTTCATTCAATTGAGAAGTAAAGAGCTTAATTAGAATTATTTAATGTTTGAAAGGGGTCAAGAGAAATTTTCCCATTTATTTGGCTACTAGCAAGGAATCTCTAAATATATACAAAGGAGCAAAGACGGGCCTTGGTCTCTAAAAATGATAAATTGTATTTTGAGTTTTTTTTTTTTTTTTTTTTTGAAAATGTAAAATTATCCTTTCAAAATTTATAATTTAATCTTGACTCCTAATATAATTTTTTTGGCTTCGCACGTATGGTTATGGAGATATAATTCTCTAAAAACCCCTTTAAATATATTCTCGGATATAACTATAAAGAGATGACTTTCAAACGGCTCTCTATATACGTGAATGGTTTACAAATTTAAGTATGTTCATATCAAACACCAAGGGCAACACAGGGGGTTGGTAAGGGTCCCAGCCTCCTAAAAGTAGAAGTTTAGATTTTGACCCTTTAAAATTTATAAAGTTTTAAATTAGTAAAATGATAAAATTACACTTTGCCCCTGAAAATGATAAAATTTTGATTTAATCTTTTAAAAATTATAAAAATATCATGTATTAAAATGAAAAAATTACATTTTAGCTCTCATACAATTATAGAACTTAATTCTACCCCAAATATTTTCTTTGTCCCTGTAAAGCACATATCTATAATCCTTACACCCGAGCCTAATCTTGCTTCTATTCTTTTGCATTGTTGCTCAAATAGACTAGAATTTGAGATTTTTATGACATTGGAAAATTTGCAGGACAATCAAAATAAAGAAAATATGGCAGTGAAACCAACTGTAGTGTTGAGGGCATTTCTTGTAGGAGGTGTAGCTATTTTTGCCAAAGTGGGTGGTGCTATGAAGGCTGCTGGCAGTGCAAAGCTTGGCGCGGCGGCGGCCGCCATGACAATGGCGGCATCAGCTGCTATGTCCAAACAGGACCAAAATGTTGTAACTAAGCTACCTTCCAAGTGATCATCATTCATTAAAGCTTTCTTTTTTCAGCTTTGTAGACAATTATAATGGCATATTGATTGAGCTCTGTTTTGAATTGTAATTTTGATTATCACAGATATTTTATATGTACTTGAAAAAAACAATAATAAGAGAAACCCCATACTGTTGGTTTAAATTAATCTTCTTGTTGTAATTTATTGTTATTTTACTACCGCTTAATAGTTTATTTGGCTTTCTAACTTTACAAAAAAAATTATTTTAACTTTTTGTTTAATTTTTTTGTTTCTTTTAACCCTTGAACTTACATTATTTATCAAATCACCCCGAAATTAATGAAAAAAGTTTAACAGTCGTTAACTTTGCTGACAATCCACATGTATGCCACATTAGCAATTAAATTTTTTTTTTAAATTGACATGGTTGACGAAATAATTAGACAGTGACATGGCATGCCACGTGTATGTCAACAAGCTGATGTATAGGGACTAGTTTTTTACAGTAGAAATAGACAATTTTTAATAGAAGAACCAAAATTGCTTTCTAATTTAACATATAGGAATAAATTTATCCATTCTTTGAGTAAATAGAACAAAATGTACAAGAACCTCCACGGTACTTTTACCACAAAATTTAGTAATGGTTGCCGGAATATGCTCAATGTTTATTACTCCGGAATGGTGTTAATCGAACTTGTTACTGGATGGAAAGCTACGAACCTTAAGCAGCTGAAGGGCCATAGTACCTAACTAAAAGGGTACTTTTAAACCCAACTTTATCTTACAACTTTGTTGTTTTGACACTTCATTTTTCTTTAGCTGAAGGGCCATAGTACCTAACCAAAAGGGTACTTTTAAACCCAACTTTATCTTACAACTTTGTTTTTTTTTACTCTTCATTTTTCTTTAATGTTGGTTATTTTATGATCCGGTCCAGAATCGGAACGACATAGATGAATTTGGCAGATCACTATTCAGAGAACAAAGAACTATTGCATGTCGAAGGTAATGATAAACTTTGTAATGAGAAAACATGTCCTTGTCAGATTACGATCGTTGATGTCAGTGCTCGATAAGTTGCAAACTGTTTCGCCGATTAGTTGAATGTTGTTTCAAAACAGGTGCTATGAGTATGGACACAAATTACATCGGTAACAAAGCCGGAATATGATGCTGGCAACCAGTGGCCAGAGATGAAAATCGAGAAACGCTATATGGTGGAGTCATAGGTAAACGAGGCATTGGAAGGGTTCAGTAGGAAGCATAGTAAGTACACATATTCAACAATCACGTCCTGAGTAACATAGATAGTAGTCGTAATATCGGAAACACGAGGTTTGTGTAACAAAATCAGTAATGGCTTGAAAGACCTAACGATCTACGCTACATACTTGAACTACAACATGTTCCAAGACCAAATTCTCTATGTACCATCAGGATGCAATTCTCGACTCGACCAAAGAAACAATCAAGCCGGAATAATAAGCATTAACAAATCCACAAATCCCCCAATGTTCTGTTACGAGTAGATATTAAAGTATTGAATTATCTATAAGACTAGATCACAAATTTTACTCATTGGAGAAACTACTTAAAACAGTACAGTACATAACAGTGTACACAAAATAACAGGCCAAGCCTACAACAAGCAAATTCAGCAAAATAAAAGAAGATTGTAGAGACGATCAGAAATAAAATTTTCTGTACCGAATCATTGTCTCGTCCATCCCGTAATTCGCATAGGTTTGATGTCTGATCCTCTTTCTACATTCTTGATCTCAGTCAATTTTCACTGAAGAGTAGATCTTTCGAACAAACCAGAAGCAAGCATAGAATCCGATTGTCCCTGTTAGGACAAAGAAGGCATATGACACAATTACCATGTACCCGAAGTAAAGGATGCCTGAAACCAGCTTCGTGATCTCCAACTTGGTAAAGAAGTAGAAAATCGAGTAAAGGAAAAGGTAAAGAGCAGAGGAGCCAGCAGTCAAATAAGATCTCCACCACCAATGGTAGTCTTCACTGCACAACTGGAAGTAGCATAGCACGATTGTTATCTCCGCACAAGTGATTATTAGAATAACGAACACTATGAAAAGGAAGCCGAAGATGTAATAGAACTGGTTTAGCCATATTGATGTTAAGATGAAGAATAGCTCGATAAAAACAGCTCCAAATGGAAGAATGCCTCCGATGAGTATGGAGAAGACGGGCTTCATATACCATGCCTGTTCCAAGATCTGCCTCGGGATTTTATTGGTCTTCACAGGGTCTTCAATGGCTGGTTTTTTGAAACCTAAGTAACTGCCGACAAAGACTAAGGGAACTGATATACCGAACCATAAGCAAACAAGGGCAAACATTGTCCCAAACGGAACAGCACCGGAAGATTGTTCTCCCCAAATTAGTGCATTCAGTACAAAGAAGATGGCGAATAAGATACCCGGAAACATAAATGCAGTTTTCAAAGTAATTCTCTTCCACTCTGTGCCCTTGAACATCTTGTATAGACGTGATGAAGAGTAACCGGCAAATATTCCCATGAAAACCCACAAAAGAACCATAGCTGTCATAAGCCCTCCACGATTGGAAGGAGACAAAAAGCCCAGCAACGCAAATATCATCGTCACGAGCGACATTGCGAAAATCTGGACACCTGTGCCAACATAAACACAGAGTAAACCATAATTGATTGGGGGCCTAAAGACATCCCCATGAACAAGTTTCCATCCCGTTTCTTCTTGTGCCTCGTCTTGAGTTTCCAACTGATTATAGTTTGCGATATCTTTGTACAATGTTCTCATCATGATCATGGCCACCATTCCAGATAGGAAGAGAACAATCATCAATGAATTTATGATGGAGAACCAGTGGATCTGATCATCGTTCATCAGAAGGTATGTGTCCCAACGCGAAGCCCACTTTATATCACTCTCCTGACAAAGGAAAAAAAACGTAAGTTTACCTCTGCATTAGCATGTAGAATGAAAAAAAATTAATGACAAGAAAGAGAAACGGAAGGCGGAGTACCTTGAAAGTCACATCGTATGTGAAGACAACCTCCTTGCCTGCATCAACTTCTTGTGGAACAGTGCTGCCTTGAATTAGATTTTTGGTGTCCTTATTGCATGTTGTTACCTGGGGATTCTTCTCGTCCCATTCCTTGTACTCGTGATTAATGCTGTTCACAAGAGCCACACAATGGACAATAATGACATAAGTAAGCTGGTGACTTGATAACCAATAGATGATAACCCCGATCCTAAAAACGCTAGTCTCTAATGTTGCATGATGACTGCATAGTTCATCACAAATTGAGTTCCCTTTTGAGTAGCATGTTTCAAGGGGACAAACAAATTGCTACTTCAACTATAATTGGAAGAAATTGGAGAATAATGAATATATAAGTGCAAAAAAGAACACTCAAGTAGTTCAACGGCTACATGTACTCAGCATACCATTATAATGACTTTCAAAATAATGAAACAAAAAGAAACAATGGAGTACAGAAAATTACAAGGCTTGGAACCTGTTGTACATTTTTATTGGATTTAGGGTTAAATTACTTTTTAGGGCCAGAACTTGGCAACTTATCCTACATTGGGGCCTGAAATTTTTTTTTGTCCAAGTTAGGTCCTAAACTTAGCAATTTTCTCACATTGGGGCCTGAACTTTCTTTTATTCAAGGCCCTGAACTTGGCAATACTTCCCACGTTGGGGCTTGAACTTCTTTTTTTGCCCAAGTTAGTCCTTGAACCCTAGAACTAACTTGGACAAAAAAAAAAGTTCATGCCCCAATGTAGGAATAGTTGCCTAGTTCAAGCCCCAATGTAGGAACAATCATCAAGTTCAGGCCCCAATGTAAGAAAAGTTAACAAGTGCAAACCCCAAATAATGATTTAACCCTATGATTTAAAGTGATCTTAATGTGGAATATCCCAGTCTAACACACACCCATTAGATATTGAAACCAACATATCTAGCACGAGAACCTTATGCTTCCAGTGATGTCAAGCATGAAACTATTTTTGAAGGTAGCCCATTAATTGCCAAGTCATAATTAAATCACACATATTAACCAAATGTCAAACGGATGCAAATGAACAAAAAGTAAGTAAAAGAAAAATTATAGAAAACCTGTTTGGAGTAACCTCGAATCCAACAATTCGAGCAGCATCAGTCTCGGTATCCCTGTGAAACATGACCCTGAAGCTCAAGTGATTGTTGATGAAATACTTCTCTTCCTTGCTCTGCAATGACACATGAATGGCTAAGAAAAGATAAGACAAACATAAAACTTTGAAAGTAGTACTAGCTTCTCAGAGCATACCCCGGCATAATTCCCTTTGAACCCAACACGGAAACCATGTTCATATGTTGTTGATTGACTACCATCTCTCCTTTGTCTACGAACCGCAACTGGAAGGTTATCAAGTATCCTGCACATCAACTCCATATAATTTAGTACGAACATGTACGTAAAAGGGGGGAAAACAAACATTAAAAGAAATAAAGGGTAAGAATCACATAAAACATATTCAAAAAGGAGAAAAGAATAAGGAAATATGAATCTTTAACATCAAATTTACTTACATATTAACTCGATATTCATCATCAATTTTTTCCTTGAAATTCTTGGCAGAATCAGCATCGAGTTTTATTCGACAGACTACTTTGCAAGGCTGATCCTCCCTCATTTCAAACTAAAGAAAGAAAAAAAAAATGATAAACACAACGGATAGAAGATATAATCTATAAAGCTTTTAATAGAAAACCACTTGTCACTAATAGCACACAACACTAGAAAAGGTACAGATGCTCACGGTGTAGATGGAGTTCTCGATGCGGTCACCTCGTAGTACCTCCCCCAAATTCTCAGCATTGTTCACAATCTTGGATGGCTTACAATATTTCAAGTAGTAATAGTCATATGGAAGTTGTGTCTTTGTAGAGGATAATTTATTCACTTTTACAAAAAGAGGATCACCCTGTTCGGAATAGGTAAAAGAACAATTTAAGACATAAAACAATTCATAACAATAAAGGAGACAAAAGTACATAATAAAAAAGGATCTTAAGGACCCCATTGTGAAATGCAAAACAGAATTGGAGGATTAACTAACTTCAAGTTTTACAAACAAATAGCCCGAGCACCACATGGAATTAACACTAAATATGCTTTATGTTTTTTTAACTCTTTGGTCAATGATCTTTTGGACTTGGAAAACTATTGTGATACCTTTATAGTTTTGGATTTTCATATCGATGGTCGTTACAGTGTAACACACCAAAAAGCCCCTTGGAATCAAAGTGCAAAGCTATAAGCCTTGATCAAAATTAACCATGCACTGCAGTAATTATACTATGATTTGCAAAAAGGTGTTTGCAATTCACATTACACAATCAAGAGACATGGTGTTTATTCAGGGATCAAGCATCCATGCAAGTCAAATACGAAGACTGAACTAATTAATTAGCAAAGAAAGTTCTTGCAAGAAATCACTATTGGTCTACATTTTTAAGCCAAAATAAGATTTAAATTTTTAAAAACCCTAATACAACAGCTTAAAATCTTGCCAAAAATCATTACAAATAGGCAATCTGTCAATTATATCCTAAACATTCCACCATTTGTTAAGTAAAATATGATCATCTCAGCATTAAGATTCAAGAACAACAAAAAGGGTATAAGCAAACTATGTTGCTTTGACTCTTCACTTTTGCAAAGTACTGAATCCGACACATGGACTCGAGGATATAATCTCCAAAGATCCTCCAAATAAATGAAAAAAAAAAACTTCGAAAGATCCGTCTTTTACCCATGTCGGTACCCGAATCTCACACTTAAACCCGAATCCAAGTAACATGATTAGCAGACGTTGTTAAGCTTACACTATGAATAGTCCATTTCATAATCAAAATCCCACAAAATACCAAACAAACAACGCAATCACCATTAGAACAAAATCCAAAACCCAAAATTGAAAAAAGAATGAAAACCCAAAAGGATACAGCACACAACTACAGATCTAAAAAAGAAATGAATACACCAACGCATCAAATCAAAGCTTAAAAGACCTAGATCCCAACTCCAAACCCACCATCAACAAAAACAATAACTAACCCATGAATCAACATGAAGATTAAAGATAAACCCAGAGAGGGATAGAGTGAAAAAAAGAAGGTACCCTTTGGAAATCACGAGGTGCAACACCAGGGAGATAGAAGGAATAAGCAGTGGATAACAGTAGCAGAAAAGCGAAGAACAGAGTCTTGCTTTTCGTACCCATTGCACTGCTTCAATAGGGAGACAGATTGAAAGCGAGGAGAACGAGGTGAGAAGAGTTGACAGAGTTGGGATAGACAGAGAGAAATATATAGCAATATATACACTTAAAATAATATATATATATATATATATAATATATTATTTTGACTCTTAATTATGGTTTTAAAAACTGAAAGTTTGGATGGGCGGTTGAATGCGGTGCGATAAGGTGGGTTTAATTTATTTTTTGTCTTACGCTACAGTATGTTACAATATCTAATTTTACCGCCATCTAAATCCACCCATAGTATTCAATCTTTATTTCGTTCAACAATTCTGCTTTCAACAATTAAATTAAATTAAATTCATTTAAAGATGGTCTAATGATTTATTTGGTCCTTCAATTTTAAAAAATTATTTTAATCTTTCATTTAATTATTTATCTCTTTTAATTCTTAAACTTATATTATTTGTCAAATTACTCCAAATTTGAAAGAAAACGTATATTAATTTTACTGATATGGAAGCCTTCGTGTATGACACGTTAATTATTAATTAAATTTTTAAAAAATTTAAAATGTTTTTTTAAAAACATTTTAAATAATTTTTATAATTTTTTTATTTTTAAAAATTTTAAAAAATTAATTAATTGTTGACATGATAATTCACATATATGCCATGTAAGCAAAGTTAGGAGGTGTTAACTTTTTCGTTTATTTTGGAGTGATTTGATAAATAGCACAAATTTAAAAATTAAAATAAGCAAAAAATTAAAAGGAGGACTAAAATATTTTTTTTATAAAGTTGAAGGGTTATATTAACTATTATACCTTTAAAGATTTATATTAGCGATAAAATTGATGACTACGTTACAAGTTACTACACTACTCTCTTTTTTTCAACAAGTGGACATTAACAAAAATTACCAAATTAAAAACCTCAAAATTTATTACAATAATATTTATTTCATTTTTATATTTTTATATTTTTTTATTAAATAGTTTTAACTATTATTTTAAAATAAATTTCCAAATTAATGAATGATTAAATTGAGAGTTTTAAAGGTTAAATACCTAATATTGTTTTTATTTTTTAAAATATTTTTTCTTTCATCTATATCATAAGTGTCACCTAATACGATTTATGATAAATCTCTTCTACAATAAATATCAAATTGCATGAAAAAGTTTTAAGTGAATATATTATATATGTATATATATATATTAAAAGATGTTTTTTTCTTATAACGTTATTCTAATTATATCTACTCTTTTTTAATACAATGTACATAATGCACTTCAACATATTCAAACCCACATCCCTTATATTGACAACAATATCTATACTAATTGAGCTAAAACTCAATCAACAAAATTACCTTTAATTTTAATTAAATGTATAAAGTAAAATCATTATTCAATAGGTAACATGTTTGCCTTTTTCTTGCAATTAAAATTATTATATGATCCTTAAAAATTTATTATATGAAATCAACTAAATATATGATATAACTATATTATATTATTAAAAAATCATATTATATATATAAATATCCAATGGACTTTTGAAACAGATTCAAAAAGAAAATTTAAAATGCACATGATTTTTAAAAAAATATATTTTAAATACTAAATAAATATAAAAAATATTTTTGACTTAATTACTATCGTTTCAATATAAAATTAAAGAATATTCCCCCATTTAAGGATTTAGACGTTATAAGTAATGTAAGAATTGAATAAAAAGAAGAAAAAAATTAAACTATATTAAATCAATTTTTTATTAATTAATTTGATATTTTACTGATAGATAATATTTTTGAAATAGGCCGGTAATTAAACTAATCAAGCCATTAATTCCAAATCTATCATGTTCAAAACAAATAAATTATTTAAAAAATTCATAAAAATTGAAAATTATAGAATTCAATTCAACCAGTTTTTTTGACCCAATTCAACTGATTTTTTTCCTTGTTCCAAACCAGTGTACCAATAAATTCCCAATCCAATTGACGAGTCCGATTCTGAAAACACTATTGATAGATCATTTCATATATCATTCGATTAAATCATCAATTCTTAATTCAACCAATCAAATCGGATCAGTGCAACACTAGTTGGTCCACATGCTTTTTTGCACATCAACCAAGCCACGGGCACTCATTTCCCCTACCAACAAACCAAGTGATATGAAATGAACCATTGGTACTTAAATTTTCTTCCCTACCTCAACATGCATATGAGAAACTATGGTTCTCAAACAGATTTGGTTTCAACAACTTAAGATTTCCACCGTAAAACAATTAAAGCATTTTTTTCACTAATTTTTCTCACATCCTAGAATGTGAGGTTTAAACTCATCTAGCTCGGCTAAGACTTCGTCTACCGGACGGTAAATCAAATCGATCATCCGCCATATCTGCACAAAAAACATCACTTCTTTCAGCCAATTTCGCTTGGTTAAACACGAAATTTTTTTCAGTTGAAGGTGTAAACATCATATATCCATAATAGTTCTATAATGCAATGTAAATCTATGACTATGCCTTTCTCTATCCAAGTATCTGGGACGTCCCGATATTATACGCAATTTAGTCCCTCTACTAGAAAATTAACCAAGTTTAATCCTAAAATCACTAACAATATTAACGTAAAATATTAAAGATTGTTAACGTGTCAGTCAAATGCTAACACAAAAATCATTACAATACATCATCATTTAGCTAGTCACGTCAGTATTTAACCGACAGATTAGCAATTTTCAATGGTCCTTTTACTAAGTTATAAAAGCTGGAGGATTAAATTGATTAGATTTTTAGTTGAGGGACTAAATTGCCTTAGATGGTATACAAAGATTTTCAAGGTACTTTGACCAATTTTCTTGCTTCAAATATACCACCAATTGTGAATGGCCGCAAGAAGTACACAGATGAGGTAGTGTCCATGGTGCCTACCAATTCCGTATGATAAAAGTGAATTCTAGATGGCACGCGGCCAAAGGAAGTGATGAGATACTAAAATAAATAGATGAGCTATGTTACTTGTAACTCTTCATTTTTCATGCAGTATTTATATCCAACACTCGTGCCCGACATATTCATACGAGTATGAAGATATAACCCTCCAAATACATAGAAAACTTCCAAAACTTAAAACATATTTGTATCCAACACACACCTAAATCCGAGTAACATGGATTTTGAGAACCGGCTTTAACAATTTAGCATAAAAGATCAACAACCAACCTAAAGCCTCAACAAGGTAATTAATTAGCCGAAAGATGACTTCTAAATGCTAAGTGGAGGTAGTTTAATTACCTGTAGAGTACCACCACCATTAGTGCTTTCGCAATCATCTGACACACTGACAATTGTCCACGGATCAGATGTATTCCAATGAAAGTCCACAACCTTGTCCCTGAATACATATATACAAGAACATGCTTCTTTAAAAGATCAAAATTGATACTAAAGTTCAGTGTTAAACTACTATGCAAGTTTACCATTTGCAAATGAACCAGTTGAAATTAAAAGTAAGAATTCCAACGTATCAAAGCAGATTCTAAATTTGCATAATCATTTTTAATTAATGACACATACAAATTTAACCAGTTTTGTTAAATGTAACAAGAAATATGCTACCGCCTTCAAAATAATGCATAACTAGAATATGATAAACTGGTCATCAAGTAAAATGTGTACGCAGCATAAAGATGTCTTTTGCGGCATATCTCATACATATGTTACAAAAATCAGCAATTGTATTGATTCTTTGAACCCCGTACCTATGCCCTGCATGTTGAAAGAACAATCCAGGAGGAGCATTTGGTGCCTTCAATCCAGTAGTATCTTGCCTTTTCCCAATCTGAAACAAATTTATCAAACATGAAGTAGCAGAAATATATATATACACATACATATATATGGACAGATTTTCAAACTAATGTTTTTCTCTTATCTGTAACCTATACCATTTTACTATAACTATACATGAAAAAAATAGAGGAAGAGCAAAGTTGTCTTGCAGAAGCATTTAGCTTCACACCTTTTCATGGTCCCAGATGTTTAAGATCCCATCCTCGGCAGAACTTCCAAAGACTGATGACTTGTCTGGGGACCACTGCAAAGACAAGAATATTTTGTCAATAACAGAAATATCCAAACATATTCCATATTATAAATACATAAGAAAGAACAACGGAGATTTTGAGCTATGTTAGAGAGTTTCATTGGCACCTGTACACAAAGGACAGCAGCACTGTGGCCCACGAATTTATGAACTGGTGAGCCAGAGGAAAGGTTTCGGCGGTCAAACATGTGAATGGTATTATCAGCAGACCTAATAAATGCAGAGAGAATTAAACCAACTCATAAACATGCATAGATATTGGTCAAAAGAAATGCAAATGCAAAATATAAAATCACCAGAACATCCTACACTGCAACATAATAGAGAATTCAAGTGTTGTGTCTAACAGATATACCCAGTCAAAATGAGATTTATGTCATGACGATTCCAATCGACACAATGAATATCAGCATTATGAGCTTTCTCAACCTGCCCATACACCAAAAATAATCCATAAGCAAATTTAATAATAAATAACAAAGTAAAACAAACCACATGGACAGTTTAAATAGTGAAAGAAGCTTTGAGCTACGAGGATGATGCAGGAGAAGAGCAAAATAGCGTGCAGAAATAAAGGAAATGCCATAAAGAGAGCATCCATGAATTACTTTGAATAGCATAAAGAGGGCATCAAACAACCCAACACAAACCTTTTTGTTCGCAAATTCATCAGTACTTTAAACTATCATTGAGTGCTAAAGTAGACCCCTATGCCACAGGAGTAAATAGCAAGTCCCTTTGTGGCAGCCTTCACTGGAAACATAACAACTACACTCATTACTCTCATATTTGACAAAGCGGTAGTCTTAACACTCAACAGGGACTTTTTTATCCTGATAATTGGGACAAGTTTTAGGGTATAACCTCTGATCATTTAAGCATGATCAAGGACAAATCTATCAAGGCTATAGTACAGTGGTTGATGATACCCACTGAAGAGTAACTCTTCAGAAGAAGATAATGTGCAATACTAATAACTAGGATTGACATTAAGTGGACAACTCAATATTTAGTTTCCTCCACAACTATTACACATAGATACCTATAACATGTATCATGAAACAAACTTGGAATAGAAAAAAAAATAAAATAAAAAAGATAGTAATACTGAAAAGAATTTGAACCTTGATAGCTGGAGTTGAGCCAGCTCTAGCATCCCATAATATAAGACAAGAATCATCTCCGACACTGCAGAATTCCTGAGCACTAAAGACAAGGTACAAATAACACAAGAATCAGAGAGGAGTTGTTAAAATGATTCAGGAAAGATGTAAGGGTTTCATTCTGCCATGTCACTCGGAATATCCTCATGAGACTAGCATGAAACTCCAAATGAATAATCTTTAAATAACAATTAAAACCAAAGACATAAATGACATGACTAGCATTCAACTCGGCATTAGCATAAATCATGAAGAAACAATGACACAAACCATGCCAATAATCAAGTCAATTACCTTGATGGGCAGAACTGAACATCTTCAACTGTATCCTCATGGCCTTGGTAGATACCTCGTGCCTCGACGGAAGGGCCCTCAACATGGTTATCATTACCCCCACCACCCTTAGAGGCATGTTTTGTACTGGTACTAGTAGATCCTGGAGACTTTGTGGGCCCTTGCTCCTTTGCCAGAGTAGAGATATGATCATGAATGCTCCACAAAACCACTGACTTGTCCTTGCCTGCAAGTAAAATCTTGTTTAGGACCATCTAAGAGGAGATCAACATAAAAAAGAGAAAAGAGGAAAATAGTTAAGTCCCAGCACATGAACCGATGAGTGTTTAATTTAATTTTCCAGAAGGAATAATGCATGCTAGCATACTTTTAAAGTATATACAGAGTGCCAACTTTTCCCAGCTTCTCCTAGGTAATTGGAATTAGATGACAAAGTTTGTATTCAAGAGGTACAAGGTGTGAGCCAGCTATTGGCAGGCAAAACAAAGATAAAACAATCTCTCGTGGCAGTAGTGCCTCTCAATGAACTAACACATCATTACAATTGACCACTTGTGTGCCACAACTTCCATACAAAAATCTGCACTTCAAGTCCATAACATGCTTACAGAATCTTTTGTTAAACCACAACTTCCTCATGCTCAATGATGCTTGAATAACAATGAAATGCATAATGAATTAGAGTTTTCCAATAATACTTGCATCAAACTTGGTTTCTTATTTTGAAAAATACCGTAAGAAAAATAAACATCTAAACATGTGATTACTATATCAATCTGGTGATATTTGAATAATCATGGCAATACATAAAGGATTATCATGCATTGCTATGACTTAAGTTATAGATTTTAAAAGCCTGCCAAGTAACACAATGATTCAAACCTCCAGATAGGACAAAAGGTTCAGTTGGACACATAGCAAGAGCAAATTCAGCATTTTCTTGATGTCCAGTCAATATCTGCAAGACAGTAGATTCTAAGTAAACAACCTGATGAAAAGAAGCTAATATCTGCATCTTAATTTTCTAAAGGTCCATTAACAGCTAAAATTACAGTATTCAAAGATTTCAACCATTTGTCAAAAACTTTTAAATCTGCAATAAATGAAATCATGAATGTGCAAATAAGAGTTTTCCTTTTGGACACCTGTACTTGCAAATTCTACAAATAAGTATATAGATATTGTCAATTTTTTGAATGAATAGTTCAAAGAAAGAAATGCATAGTAAAAACATCAAAAACTTAATTCCCTTCAGTACAAACCAGATCTGGACGAGAATCTGCAGCTCCCAGCACAGCATGGCGATTAGGCTGGGCCTCTACATCCCAAATGAGGACCTATTTTTAAAATTCAATGTGCTTAGGTCATATTGAGTGTCAACAACTCATAAATTTCAAGTATACAAGAACAAATAGTATATGATCCCCCTATCTAACGGGATGACATGAGAAATAATAAATTCTTACATCAGGACTGTCAGTATGTGTCGCAACTATCTTGCTGTTCTGTGGGAGTTCTCTGATTCTGTTCACCTGCAAAAATACAACCATAAATAAAAAATGACTCCAAAGAGTTCATTCAAAGTTCTATTAGAATTACAAGAGAAATTCATGATTGAGAGAATGAACAGAAGCTTTGATAAAAGCTAGAGTAATACATAAATAACTTTCCCATATATAGCAAGTATTAACTTATCAGAGGTTTCTCAAATAAACACTGTCCTTTCAAGAAAGAAAACTAGTTTTTGTCCATCTTTCTTCATCCCAGTACTAGAATCGTGCATTGTTCAGTACCTCAGGTGGGCAGTAGCTTTAATTAAAACTTATTCTTTATTGTATCAATCAAATACCACAGAAACTAATTGAGTTTAAAACTAGCAGAAATACAAGCCATTGATACCTCTCCAGGATGTATAATAGTTTTATATTTCTTCACAAAGGGAGAGCGGGCTTCTTCATTGAACTGCGAGATCAAGCAAGCAAAAGCACAACAACAATTCAATGAATTATAGATAAAATCAGGGTAGAATCTTGGATGAAAAGGGAAAATGAAAGTGAAAGGGGGTAACTAAGTAAAAATAAAAGAAAACACTTGTGTTGTTTAAGTCACATCACCTGAGATATGTGCTCAGCAGCAGCAACCCTAGGTTTAACAACCTCACAGTTGGCTATTACAAGTGTGTTTGGAACACTTCCATCAGTCTGGTAGACAAACATAAATTGAACAAGCAGGATGAATCAAAGATCAATAAACAAAATCTCCAGACACAACCAGAACAAAGCATACCGTTTACTAAAATGAATAGCTAAGTATAACACATAAACAAAGAATGCAATTGGTTCAAACTTTTCACACAAAGATTAAATTTTCTGAACATACAATTATGTTCTTTGTCAAGATCAAAAGAAATCCAACATATAAATATCAAAATTCTCCAATTCACTCGAATTAAATTACAAGCAGTGACTCAAGAACCAACTTCAAAAATATAATCAATCAAATTCCTCCTACAAACAGTGACTTGCCTGTTCTGAAAGGTAAAGACGCTGACGGGTCTTGTAAGTAGCTTCCTCTAGTTGCGGCCCCCATCTAAAAAACCAAAAAGGAATAACATATGATACAGTACTAACTGGAATTTGATTCAAACTCCATGAATTTAAACAGACTTCCATATTCATCACAATAACGTTTTCTAATGCCAATAATAACAAAAATAACAGTATTCATTTTATCTTTTAAACTATTTACTTCAGTTTCTATGCAACCAAACACAGTATTTCCAAATAAAAATAAAAATAAAACGTGAATTTCTCTTTTAAACTGTTCACTTCAGTTTCTCAGCAACCAAACACATTATTTCAAAAAATAATAATAATAAAAGTGAAAATGTAAGCCCTAAAAAGAGGGGGGATTGTACGGACCGGCAAGAGAGAGAAGGCCAAACGAGGTTGTGATTAGCGAGCCAATCGTAGAGGACAGGGACTAAAGACTTCCATTGAGTGTATTTCTCTTCCACCGATCTCCCTTTCTCCCCCTTCATCCTCACTTCACTTGTCTCTTTTCTCTTGCATTTTACCTTCGATTTTTTTTTTCTTTTTATTAGGAATAAAAGGTTTTCCCGCTCCTTTTTTTTTTTCTTGGATTGTGCACTGTCAGTTGGGCTGGGCACTAAAATGTCAGGGCTTCTTCATTGTGAAGTTAAATAAGTTAGGTAAAAGAACCTCTCCAGTCCCTCTCAATTTTGATATTGATCAAATTGGTCCCTCTCAAAAAAATCAAAGCAATTTAATCCCTTTTAATTTTGAAAGTGAACAAATAAGGACAATTAATCAGATAGTTAATATATTTCATCAATTAATCAAATTTAGCTCTCATGATTTACACATTCTATCAATTTGGTCATGATTTAACAATTTTAACCTGTAATATTTTTGTAAATGTGTAAATGTTGAGGCTAAATTTGTTGAATTTTTCAATATCAATATCAAATTAACAAAATATGTAAATATCAAGGGCTAAATTTTCTATTATACTAATCAAAAGTATGCACAATTGACGAATGACATTAACTTCCTGATTAATTGTTATTAATTGCTCACTTTCAAATTTTGCAGGGATTAAATTGCTCCAATTTTTTTAGAAGGGCTAATTTGCTCAATTTAAAAAATGAAATGGACTGGATAGGTCTTTTTACCAATAAGTTATACAGTTTTCCTTTTATGTGTAATTAAAAATAAAAAAAATTAACATATTTGTGGTCGAATCAGTCAAGCCACTGATTTGATAAAAAATTATTAAAATTTTTAAAATAAAAAAACCTAGTTTGATCTATACTTCGATTCTCGATTTAACTAATACATGTCATTTTTTTACAAACTATCAATTCAATCAATTCGACTGATTAGTCCAATTTAATTCAAACATCATTGGTAAAAACAAAATTAAAAATATATAAAATAATCAAATTAGGTTAAAACTGTTGTCGGAACCATTTTTTTTGTTTGGAAAACGGGCCAACTTTAAAAAGAAAATGGAGTCGCCACCAATCTTTTTTTGAAGTGTGATTGGATCACCTTATAAAACATTTGGTCTACGAATTTTAAGAGAACGGGTCCGGGAGTCGGTTACGCACGAGTAAGGATTAGCACCCTCGCAACGCCCAAAATTGGTACCTTATTGACTGATTAATGTCCTAGTATCGAAAAATTGGAAGAGATTTTAAAATACGAATCCTTTAAAAATGTTTGGATAATTCAAATTGGATATCGAAATTCTCTTATTCCGAAAAGATGAAACACCACATCCAGCACGATAGGACACGATGTTTCAAAACCATCGATACCAATATCATTTCATGATTTCCAAATTTCATGCATTGCACTTTAAAAGGATATTCCATTATTTGGCCAAACTAAAACTGAAACCGAGCACGATTGGGCACGGTTCCTTGAATTTCCACACATGAAATATTGCCTTTATTTAAGAAAACCCGGTCAAAATCTCTGAAGGATATTTGGTCATTTGGACGAATAGAAAATCGAAACCCAGCACGATTGGGCACGATCTCTCGAACTTCCAAACACGAAACATTGCCTTATTTAAGAAAACACGATCAAAATCTTTAAAGGATATTTAGTCATCTAGACGAACGAAAAATCAAAACCCAACACGATTGGGCACAATTTCTCGAACTCCCAAACACGAAATATCACTTTTGTGAAACCCTTTTTATGAATTTTGGAAAAAAGCAAAAATAAAAATGTTGAAATGCGATTCAAAATCGTCGATCTACATGAAATGATAGGGACGAGAATAAACAGAACATAATAATAGGAAAAAAATAATATATAAAAAAATATTAAGAATAATAAATATAAGCATAACAATAATATGTATATATAAAAAAGTGACAAGAGAAAAAAATGGTAAAAAAATAATACTAATATAACTAATGAATATAGTAATAAAAGAAGGGTAAATATAGTATTAAAATAATAAATATAATAATAGATTAATAACAACAATAAGCAAAAATAAAAAATATTAATAAGAAAATAATAGTAATAAGTTTAAAATAAAAAATATTAATAAAAAATAGTAATAATATTAAAATAATAGTATTAATAAAAATTAGTAGTAGTAAAAAAAATAAGAGCAATATTAATAATAATAACAAATAATAGAAATAACAATAGAATTAATAGTAATAATAAAATAATAGTGGTAAAAAAATATTAATAGTAGATGAAGGTAATAAAAAAATATTAGTAATAAAATAATATAATGATAAACATAATAAGTATAAGACATACTAATGGTAGATAATAATAATATATACAACGATAGTAATATTAAAACAATAATGACAGATTATTCTAAATAAAAAAAAAAGATTCGAAAAGGGCTAAATTGCATTTAAAAGGGAAATTCGGGGGCCAAATGGGCAATAAACCCCTTCCTGGGACACGCGTCCTTTCCCTAGGGGATTAGCGCATCCAGGGTCAAATTGAGACGCCCAACAAATTGCTGTGGCCGAATTTAAAAATAATGAAAGATAGCAAATGGGCTGCATTGAAACGGATTAGCAAAACAGAGGATCTGGGCTGTAAATAGCCCCATTTGATAAAACGCACGGATCCTCCTTGCAGGCGAGCCGGGTCGCGCGTTTTAAAGCTAAAATGACGCCGTTTAATCGTTAAACCCTAGCACCAAAACGGTGCCGTATCATCTAGGGTATATATTTACCCTTTTCAACAAAAAACCGATTTGTTCATTCGTTAAAAAAAAATTCCATTATTTCTCTCTGAAAGAATTCCTCTGAGGCAGCCCCTGGTCCGGCGATCCTCTGCCATAGCTCCCGCCATCGCGGTGGCCAGGAACTCCAAAGCAGGTATTTTTTTTATTTTTTTACGTTTTAATATATATATGTGTAATTTTAAAAAAAAAACCTTAAAAAATAAATCGAAAACGAAAATAAAAAAAAAGAAAAATATGAAACCTTTGTTGCGTTTCTATTCTGACTTTCCAGTAAAATATGTTTGAATCTCTTCTTGCATTGATTTTGTGCGTATGAATCTCAAAAAAAGTAAACAAATCAAAAATTTCCCCTTTTACACTGTTATTTCGGCCCTTTATAGCCTAAAAAAAATCCCCAAAAAATAGGGTAAAATCGAATCCCGAATCCCTTCCTGTGTTTGTTGCTTCCTGTTTTGTAGGTACGGCGACGTGGGCATGACTCGGTGTTGGAGGCGCGCATGATGCGGAGGAGCAGGTGCGTGCGTGGGTTGCTGGCGTTGGGCGAGCGTGGGGAGGTCTAGCTGCTGCGGCGCGAGGCGCAAAAAATGGCTAGGGTTTTTCTGAGTTGTTTCCTGTTTTGGGCTGAGTGGGTTTGTAAGTGGGCTTAAGTTTGGGATAAAATTTTGGGTTTGATGTAAATGGACATTAGATTTTGGGACTGTTTTTCGTTTTTTGTTTTTGGTATGGGCCCGGGCTAAAATTGAGCCCTACAAATTGTAATAAATTTCAATTTTCGGTGGTGTCGAAATGATGATTTGGGATCACTAAATCCGACAAGTAAGTTTGAAATTTTTATAAATTAATAATTGTGGGTCAAGTTTGAATTTAGAATAATTTTTAAATTAGTGAATTTTGTGATTTAAAAAGAATTTAATAGATAAATTGGGTCTAAAATGAGGTATCGAGACCTCGAATTCATAAGCCGAGCCATAAATATTTTTATAAATATTTATGGAGTTTCATTGAGTTAGTATTAAAGTTTCGTTAGAAAATTTTAACGTTTGGATAGTCAATTAATTAAAAAGAACTAAATTGAAAATAGTGTAAAATTTGTTAAATTGTGATTAAATAGCTTAAGTGACTAATAAGAAGGGATTTAAAAGGCAATTAGGCCCAAATTATATGGGCTGGACGGTTTGGGCAAGAAAATCAGCAAGAAAATAAGGAGAAACAAGGGCAAAATTGGAAATTTTGCAAATTAAACATATAAAACAAAGACAGATTTGAAAAATCTAGATATTTCATCATTTTTCTTCAGCCAAAACGCCATAGGAGAGAGTTCTCAAGCTGGTTTTTCATATTTTTCATCATGTAAGTTCAATTCTTGCTTTTTCTTTGTAATTTTTCATGTTTTGTGACTTTTACAATTAAGTCCAACTATTGAATTCATTTGTTTTTTATTCTATGAATGATTTTGAAAGTTACCATGAGTGAGTACTGAAAGTTTATAATGAATTATCATAGTTTTGAAGCTTTAATTTCATTATATTATGATTTTATTAAGTGGTTTTAGTAGAAATTGATTTTTAGGACCTAATTGTGAAAAAGCTAAGAATTGGGGTTTTGTACTGAAACTCTGAATATCAAATGCTGTATAATAGCCTAAAATGGTTATATAAAGTGTTATTTGAGGAAAAATTAGTTCAATTAAAGTGTTAATTGAGTAGCGACTAAATTGTAAAAACTATAAATTTTGGGGTAAAAGTGTAATTTCAAAAATTGAAGGGCATAAATTGCGAAGTGAATTAGTATTGAATTAGATGCTAATGAATGGAAAAACTTATATTATAGATCGGGAATCCGAAGATAAACGCGGAAAAGAAAAAATATCAAACTAGTCCCTTATTTTTTTATAAATTCTACTGATTGGCCCATGTAAGTTCATATGGCTAAGTTTAATGAATTGTTATGAAAATTTCATGAATGTTATGGTATGTTATTGTATATGAGTGTTATTAAACTGGGATAATTGTGAAAATATGAATGTTTGAATAAAAGTTTTAATTTAATGGAACATTGGATTGAGTACTTTCGTTCAGTGACTCATACGCATTGGCGGAAAAGACCAGGGTTGGACCATGGAAATATGTGATATATGATTTCCTTATCAGACCATAGCTGGGCTATGGCATCGGTGTGATATGTGCTTCCGTCTAAAATCATAGCTGGGCTATGACTTCAGTGTATGATATGTGATTATGTGCAAGACGATAGTTATACTATGGCATTGTGAAAATGAAGACTCAATTCCTTAACTGTTCCCTAAATTGATTAAGAAAAGTAAGCGATAAATGGACCCAATAGATTAAAATTAATTATTTATTGATATTGACTTCAGTCAAGTAAATTTTGTCATTGATTTTGTGATTGACAGGAAGAATTAGTAAAATTATATATTGTATAATTGTTATAAGATGCTCGGTAAGAATTATTTTCTATGCCTATGAACTTACTAAGCTTACAGAAGCTTACTCCTGTGTGTTTAATGTTCTTGGTAGATTGACGTGAAATCGGTGGATCGGATCAACACATCAGAGCACACTATCCAGATTACTTCGATAAATTTTATTGTGCATCTTAAGGTTTATATGGCATGTATAGGGTTTAATTGAAATGAAGTGAAGGTGTTATAAACTTAGTTATCAACATTTTTCACTAAAATAGTTTTGGATAGCAGCAGTAGTCTGACTTTGAAAATTCACAAAAAATTATGGAAATCGAATTAGAGGTTGAATAAAATATGAAATTAAAGCCTATCGAATCTAGTTTTACATAGAAGAAACGGTGTAAGAAAAAGAATTTCATTTTATGAGATATTTAAATTTTTGTGAGACAATGTCAGATTGATTTTGGTTTCCCCTGTTTTGACTTTGGAAAATTATTAAAATTGTATAAAACTACTTGGGGGTTTAAATTTGTATGTTTAAACTCTTAATGAGCCTACTTTCAATAGAAACAAACTAAAACATCATCTAAATCTCGTACTAAGAGATAATTAATTTTTAGTGAAGAAAGGTCGAAACTGTCAAACAGCAGAACAGGGATAAGTTTGAAGAATTAACTGTACTTATTGGCTAAATTATAAATTCTGAAATTTTTATGGTAGAAATGTATTTGAGTCTAGTTTCTAAAACATCAAGCGGGTCTTAATTTGGAATTTCGTAGCTTGAGATATAAATAATTTAGTGACTATGACTCAAGTGGACAGTTTCGCTATGAACAGTAAATATCATAAATTATCTGAAAATGTTCTGAAATTTCCGGTAATGCTCGTAACCCTATTTCAATGTCAGATACGGGTTAGATGTGTTACAAAAACATATCGTAAGATGTTTATTACACTAAATATTATAAAATAAATAAATTATTTATTTAAATAATATGTGTTTATAATTATTTATCAAATTAATATGAAATTAGTATTTTAATAAATTTTAATATAACTTACCGTCTTTCATGATGATTTAGGAATCTCGAGATAATTTTTTGCTCTAGTTGTGGTGATTTGGAATCCCGATATAGTATGTCAGACATTAATCTAACATGGCAGATAAATTTTTATCACCACAAGATCCAATATAAGAAATATATAAAAATCTAAATTATCTTTCAAAAAGATAATATTTGATAAATAATTTGAGAGTTATATTATTTTGATAAATAATTTGTATTTTATAATATTTTAATATATTTTATACATTTTAAATATAGTTTCTTTAATTTTATATTTGAGAATTTTAATAATATTAACAATTGGACTTACATTTTTAAATCTTAAAAATAAAGGTACAAATTTTCTTCAAACAAAAGTAGATGGATTAAATTTCAAATGTGCAAAGAATAAAGGGACTTTGAGCACATTCTAACCATTAAATTATAGGCATATTGACAGGGGCGAAGTCAGAGGGGCTGGCATGGGCTCCGCCCCTCCTAAAATATAAAATTATTATTTAGGCCTTTAAAATTTAAAAATTTTAAATTAGTAAATATAAAATTGCACTTTGGCCCCCCCTAAAATTATAAAAATTCGATTTAATCTTTTACAAATTATAAAGATATAAACTATAAAAAATTAAAATTTCATCCGGCCTCCCTAAAAAATTGTTCTGGCTTCGCCCCTGCATAATGATTTATTCGATCCTCCAACTTTACAAATAAAGTCATTTTAACCCTCTGTTTATTTTTTCACCTCATTTAGCTATTGAATTTGTGTTGTTTGTCAAATCACTCCACAAATGATGAAAAAGTAAACGTTTGTTCACTTTATTGACATGACATACATGTGGATTGCCACTTGAATGTCACGGTAGCAATTAATTGTTATTCCTTTAATTTAAAAATTAAAGAATTTTAAAATATAAAAATGTTTTTAATATTTTTAATTTTAAAAAATAATTAATTGCTAACGTGGCATATACGTGGTCTGCCATGTCAACAAAGTTAACAGACATTTTTTCCATCCATTTTTTGGTGATTTAACAAACAATGCAAGTTCAATGGCTAAAAGAAGCGAAAAATAAGTAGAGGGCAAAATTGATTTTTTTTTTTTTTTTGTAAAATTGAAGGGCCAAATAAGTTATTGTGCTATTATTGTAATAGGGAGAATAATTTGATAAAAAAAAAAGCCTACAATATCTTGGATGGAATTTCAAAATATGAAAAGTAGAGGGATTAAATTATTCAAAATAAAAGTAAATGAATCAAATTGAAAATGTACAATGACAGAGGCACTTGAAGCAAATTTAACAAAAAATTAATAGTTGAAAAGAGTTAATTGCATCAGACATTCCCAAACTATGACCGTAATTCTAAATTGGTTCCCAATCTCCAGAGCATTCTAAGCGCATCTCCAAACTATCAATGTTATATTAATTAGATATTTTCATTATTAAAACCGTTAAATGACATGTCAAATCTCTCGTAGCTAAAATTAAAATGAACATTTTAAAGAAATATAATATTGCCACATAACTTTTAAAAGTAAAACATTTAAAAATAAAGTAAAACTGAAAAGAGAAAGACCAAACGATCATGTTTTTATAAAAACTTTGAAAATATCAGAACTAATATATTTGAAACATCTATTTTTACAATATTAATTTAAAATTTTCATTTTAAGTTTCATCACATGAGAGCTTATATGTCATTTAACAGTTAAATTAGAATTTTAGCAACGAAATGACCTAATTGATATAACCTCGATAGTTTAAAGATGTAATTAGGAAGATTTGAAGTTTAGGGATCTTTTTAAAACCAAGGTCATAGTTTAGGGATATTTGATGCAATCTAAAAAATTCCCCTCACAGTTTCTTTAAAAAATCAAGGTTATACTCCCCGCACGTTTGGAATTTAGTCCCTCTATATGTTAAATTTCAAAATTTAGGTTCAATTGTCAATACAATTAAAATTATTCTATTAAATTGATATGACAACTTGAAATAAAGAATATTTATACATTTGGTAGTCATATAACAAAAAAATTGACGTAGTAATGAATTTAAAATTTTAGTAGAAGAATTTTAACAATGTTCATAATTGGACTTAAATTTTAAAATCTAAAAAGTAGAGGGACTAAAATTCTAATATATGAAGAGTATATAGACTTAAAACAATTTTAACCAAAATCTAATAGACGAAAATTTGTCTAAAGTTCAAAATTTCTGCTCGGCCCAATAAATATAATTCGATTAGGGCTAAATTTCTGACATAGAACCCATATCCGATCCATGGACTTGGGATAAGTGAGCACCGTTTCAAAATGATAATTTCGAGATTCATTTCACCATGCCGTTGCTATAATCCAGGGGAAAAGAATGGAAATCGAAGGTGCAGATGGTTCAAAATTGGCGCTAAAATCCGGTTCAAAAACCACATTCGGGAGAGGTTCAGGGTTTAACACCGATGACCGGACCGTGTCTCGCCGTCATGTTGAACTCGAGCTCGAAACTCTGGTCGACGAAAACGGCGAGACTCGAACGGAGGAGCCTAGTGTTTCATTCGAAGTTACCGGTTTGAACCCGGTTTGGGTACGGAGAGGAACGAATGGGGAGATTAAGGTTTTTAATAGTTCCGACAAAGGTCGGCTTGAAAACGGCGATTGGATCTGCGTTTCGGGTCGGGTCCCTGTTTGGTTTGTTTTGAAGAAAACTGAAGAAAATGGAAAAGAAGAAAGGGATTTGGGGAGTGAGAGTGGAGCAGAGAGTGTCGATATTGAAGATATTGACCCTGTTAAAGGTAATACTTTATTCTTATTTCTTAAAATTTTGTTGGATTAAATTTGTGTTTGGTTGCTGAGAAAATGAAAATCCTGGAAAATTTATTAATTAATCAACCAACTTCACTTTATTTTAACTTACGTGTAACTTAACATATTAGAAATTTCAAATTCCAACTTTTACCTAGATAATGTAAGTACAGATTTTATTTATTTATTTATTTTAAAAATTGGGCTCCTTATATCTTAAATTTGTTAGATTAAACTTGAGTTTGGTTGCTGAGAAAATGAAAATACTGGGAAATTAATCAATTAATTACATTTTATTTTATTTTAACTGAGCTGTAACTTTATATTATGGAAGTTTTAGTTTTTAGCTGGATAATAAGTGTTTAATGCTGAATTAAAAAGAAAAAAAGGCATGACTTTGAAGTCGTGTGAATGGCTTTTTATTTCTTAAATTTTCTAGATTCAACTGTGTTTGATTACTGAGAAAATGAAAATACAGGAAAAATCAATCAATCAATTACAGTATATTTTATTTGTTTTATATTTTGAAAGTTAAAATTTTTAGTTGGATAATGAAATACTAAATGCAGAATTTGGTTTTGCTAGTTATTTGTTTCTCAAATTTGTTAGATTCTTTTTGTGTTTGGTCACTGAGAAAAGGAACTCCAGGAAAATTAATCAATTAATTACATTAGTTTTAACTGATTTATGACTCTATATTTTGAAAGTTCCAATTTTTGGTTGGATAATGAAGTGTTAAATGCATAATTTGGTTTTCTAGTACTTGGTGTGGAAAGGATGGTTTGTTGTTCTTAAATTTGTTTGATTCAATTTGTGTTTGGTTACTGAGAAAAGAAACTGCAGGAAAATTAAGCAATTAATTACATTGTTTTTTTTCTTCCAACTATTTATAACTCTATACTTTGAAAAGTTTATAGTTTTAGTTGGATAATGAATTGGTAAATGCAGAATTTGGTTTTATTGTAATTGGGCACGAGTTTGATCGATACCCTAATCAAAGAATCCGTAATATAAAGAACTGGGAATGGTTTCTTGAGGAACACGGAAACGGTAGCGATGATGATGATGATGACGAAGCAGTCGAACGAAAGAGGGGGAGAAGTAAGGGGAAAAAGAGAAAGAAAGGCGACAATGATGATGACGACGACTGGACCGGTGAGAGCGAGGGTGAGATTGAGGAGGTTGCCACAAAAGGAAGAAAAGCCCGGGGAGCGGTTTATTCTACAAGATCGAAGGACCGTGACAAGTCAAAGAAGAATGGTGGCAAAATAAGAAGTTCCACATCGAAGAAAACTGTCACTGCAGGGGAAGAAAGCAGTGTTGATGACGATGATGAAGATGATGAAACGCTCGGTGGCTTTATCGTGGAGGACGATGATGCAGAATTGGAAGAAGAAGGCGAATCAGATGAAGAAGTGGAAGAAGATTTTGATGATGAAGATGAGGACAACAACGACTAGGTAAATTTGTAAGTATTTTGGCTTTGGTAGTTGACCTGTTTTAAAACTAGCATGACATGTCGAAGCTTCGGTACATGTCCCGAATAGGTGAAGTATAATGTTCAGTCGTGTTGTATTTTTCATGTTATATTCATGTAGTGTAATTGTGTCATGTTCTTGTCAAGTCCGATCGAAAATCATGACCCACATCCCGATCCTTGATCACATTAGCAACACTGTCACATTCCACGCTTAGCTTCCCGTAACTTAAATCCCAAGCCACCATCAAACCATCATAAACGGCCAACAACTCAGCTTGCAACACCGATCCCCACCACCAGCCGATTTGCCATCCACAGCCCCATTTGCATTCCTTATCATCTGTGGTCCTCGGAATCTCCATGTATGTAACCAGACACTATTCTCCGGATTCTTATAAGCTTCTGCCACCGTACAATTACTGTCTTTCTCTCGGTTGTAAACACACTTGTCTGGACCAGCCCTCAAATTAATCGGATCCTTGGACTGAGATAATTTTCCTAGACCCGACAGTCCCAGTTCCCATTCTCATAAACTAAATCCTTGACTTCGGCGATGAAATCAACCCTTAAATTACCCAGTTTTCTAGATCGATCAAAATTGAATCAAAATCTAATATGAAACTTTTTGAATCAATTCATTGGTTTCGAATATATTTGATTAATCAAATTTTTAAAAATAGTTTTTATATTATAAATTCAACATAAATTGAGTAAAAAAAGTATGAATCCAGTCTCAATAAAATTTTAATTAATGAGTCGAAAATCAAATTAAATTGAATGTATTTAAGTAATATCCAAATCAAAACCGATATAAATTTTAAAGGAAATTGAACTAAACATTACTATTTGAATCGATTTTCTAGAATTTTTTCTCAGTCCTGAACTGCAGTTCATCTGAAGGCACTAATCTTACCAAATAACATGCAATTTGAGGATATTAATGATTAACAAACTAATGAAATCTCAAATCCTTTGCCTCGGGTATATTGTAAAATGCTGTAACAGGATCATTTGATTGTCTTGACAACTTGCTTTTGATACATTTCAACCATGATCTCCAATGACGAAGCTTGTTCGGGATCCTTGTCTTTTCGAACACGAAAAAAGCTATGAAACCATGTCAAAAGACCCTCACCAGCTTCCACCATGCCAAAAGCGGCATAATAAACTAGACTGGTCGTCAAAGAGTTAGCTTTCACTTCCCAGACCTCCGAGGGTTCAAACCATACATCCAGTTTAACTTTGTTGGCGACATACCAGCTTCGGTTTTGGAATCACCTTCGAAGCTAGCCTGGAAGATATTTCGGTAAGAATTTTCTTCGAAAATACTGTCTTTAATTTGCATAAGGTTCCGAATTCTGCGGTTTTGCTGTCATAACAAGCCATAAGAAACACGATGTAAGTGCCTGTTTGCTTGAGACGGCCATGGTATGCAGCGATTGAGATGAGATCGAGTGAGTCCCCAATGCCTTCCATGTACTCTTTCTTCAGTTTCAACCATGGATACGAACTGGGTTCATATGCATCATTTAAGCCTTTAATAACAAGGCTTTCACAGTTTGCATCCATGGCAGCTTTTAGGAACTTTTCGATCTTCTTTTGCTTAGGATTTGTCGACTGTTATGCAGTTGCGAACTGAAAAAACCCGGATTCTTCCTCGAACGAGCTGTTTTTCATAGATCAAATCACCATTAAGATACAATATATCAAAAGCAAATATGCAAAACTCAACTTTAATCTCGATCAAAGCAACATGTTTACGCCTTCGAGTGCTTAGAATCTGATAAGGCAGTGTTTCGTGTTTGTCAAGGTCGTATGCAACGATTTCACAGTCCAAAACAAACGATTTTACCCCGGATTTCTTCGATCTTGATACGGCGATAACAACATCGGGAAACATTTCGGAACTCGGTTCGAGATTGCGAGTGTAAATCTCCACTTTCCCGTCTTCCATGTAATGAATTTGAGCTCGTTCGCCATCGTACTTATACTCGCAAACATATGCCGTACCATTAAATCTTTCGATTATCTCCGATTCAGCTAGACTCAGTTCCGCCAGCATTGGCTCGACCGGAACTCCGATAGAAAAGCTGCATGAACTTGAAAGTTTCGATATTCCATCGTCGAGAATCGCCCAGATTAGCTTATCATAAACCAGACAAACCGAATGCACTCGCTTTACGATCTCCGCAGCCTCTGGTGAATCCAAAGGTTCCAGATTTCGGTTTTCGTTGTATACAGCAGCTTGTCCCAATGCTGCTAAAAGACTCAGAAACCGAAAATCCGATCCGATTGCTTGTTTTAGAGGTAAGAAGATGAATTATATGCTTAACTTCATTACTCCCAGCAGCCATTACAAGTTCTTCAACCAAATCCAGTTTCTTCCTTTTGTTCTTCCTCCTACATTCTTTGGCAATGGCGAGCAATGCTTTGAATACTTTAGAAACCGTAAGAGGCTGGTGGGGTTTGATCAACACCGTCGATCGTATAGTTTCCGCCGTTTAGCCGAAATCTCCGAGCGTGTTGTACTGGTTTCTGATTGATCAGACCTGATCCAACGCCTAAATCCGACGCTAGTTCATGCTTGGGAGCTATCTTATTAGCCAAAAGATGGAAAACAGCAAGCAAATCACGTAGCGTAGTGCGCATGACGGTCCTTAACATATTACAGGCGACGTTCACGTCGTTGCGGCAGACCCGTTGAGTAGTAAAATCAAACGCCCGGAAGAGAAACGAGAAAGGAACCCCATCGTTCTTAGACCAATACGCTATTGATCCCGAAATCTTCTGCCGCTGTTTTCAACACAGATACCTTGCTGCTATTCAGTTCTTCGTCAGTCATCTCTTCAGACTCATCAAACCCGAAATTTTCTTCTTCTTTTTCTTTTTCATCATCTTCTTCTCCGAATACCTTCCATTATCGTCTTCTTCGTACTGGCATTGCTTTAATTCCAGGGTTTTAGGTGGTTTAGCTGCTGATTCAGCCTTGTCAGAAGCAAATGAATGTGGGATTTTGCGCTTTTTGGATAATGATTGGTTTTTGCTCTTCGTTACAGCGGCGGCGGATGCGGCGGCGTTGAAAGCCGTCGAAGCCATTGGTGTCTGGTTCTAGTTTTTTGTTTGTTCTTTCTAGGGTAATAAAAAATTGGCGTAAGGTGGGTCCAAATTTTCTATTTGTATTTCACGTAATATTTTGAAGTGAAAGGATATAATTGTAATTTTACTTAAAACAAAACCCTACTTCCACTACTATAAAGCCTCCATTTTTTTTGCCTTCCTCTTTTACCTCTCTTTCTCCAATTGTTCATCCCTTCAAAAAAAAAAAAAAAAACGCTAAAAATCCAGCAGGTTCTTCATTAGTTCTTAGTTCAATATCATTAATAAATTTATTCTGATTTCTTTTTCGGTTTTTTATAAGATTTTAATCTCACGAATTAGGGTTTTTTGGGGTTAAATCTGGTGCAGTGAGGTGCAGGGAAACAGAACACAAAATGGCGACAGTTCCAGGACAGTTGATTTGGGAGGTAGTGAAGAAGAACAATTGTTTTTTGGTGAAACAATTTGGAAGAGGAACTGCTGGCGTTCGATTCAGCAAAGAGCCCAACAATCTCTACAATGTCAACTCTTACAAACACTCTGGTATTATTATTTATTTACTTTGTGATCCCAAATCTTCATTTTCATTATCTTTGTGTTGATTTGATGATGTTGATTTTAGATTTATTTGTAAAACAAAAAGAGATCGATATTGTTGTTATTATCATTTGTTTTTTAATATGTGAAAGAGAAATGGAAATTATATAAGCAAATGGTTTTTTGTGTATAAATGCTTAGATTTTATTGAGGAAATGAGAAGAGGAATAATGGGTATTTGTTGAGGGGAGGCCGACTCTGTTCTGAGAAATCTTCGAAGGTTGTCTGTCCGGAGTTGACCGTCCCTTCAATGGGTTGGTATTGTATTTGGGTTAAGCTAGGGTTCACTGAGTGAGAGCGCATCGTTGGATAGTACGATGGAAAAAGTTTTTGAATTTGGCTCCAGTCGTCTTCACATTGAACTCGAGCACAATTTATCAAGGGGCCTGAATTCAAGCTCTACTAATACTTGAGTCGAGCAGCTCTTGAGCCTAATCAAGCTTCTTTTTTCTAAAAAAAAAAAATTGATTTATATTGAAAGATTTTGCTTTAAAACTCAAGCAAAGGTAATATGGCTTATTTCCATTAGGAAAATGAGCCTAATTCGGCAAAGCTTGAGCATTTTGATCTTTGTCTTGAATCAAGTTTGAGGTTTGAAAGTGAAGTGAAACTTGATGAAGATCAAGTGGAGCTTCAAGCTTTGAATTTCTAATGGGTGCTTGAGCTTAAGATTCTTATATCATGAGATTGTTTCAACTGTGCTCTGTTACAGCATTAGGATGGGATGAGAAATGGTATTTGTCGTATAAAGCAAAGAGTTGTGGAAGGTTGTTTTTATCTTGAGAATAATCAAAAAGCTTAAAATGTGAATTTAAAATTTGCATGGCGATATATGTTGTATTTGTCAAGTATATTAACTCTTTCCTGGATCCGTGAAATTTTAGGTTTGGCAAACAAGAAAACTGTCACCATTCAACCTGCAGGCAAAGACCAGTCTGTGCTCTTAGCCACAACCAAGTCTAAGAAGCAGAACAAGCCTTCGAGCTTGCTCCATAAGTCTGTCATGAAAAAGGAGTTCCCTAGGATGGCCAAGGCAGTCAAAAACCAGGTAATGAGGAAATCAAATTTTGAAACATGTCTGTTTATTGTTTTACTAGGTTTGCTATCGGTAATTGCTGTGATTGTCTTCCGTAAGTTAGGAAAAAAACATATCATTTAAAGGTTTAAACCCTGGAATTCTTGAAACTAACTGTTAAAACTTGTTAGATTGTTAACTTGAATGATTGTTAACTGGTATGGTGTTGCCGGCTTTTGAATTTAAATTTTTTCGAGGGTTTTATCTTGCGGTGATGAAGCAATAACATATAAGAAGGATCTATTTGTTGGATTCTTCGTTGAAATGTACTTGTTACGCTTGGCTTCTGAGCTTCCATATGATCCTCTTCAATGCTTATGTAGCTACTTTAGGCATTATCGTGTATATGTATGCTTTGAGTAGCCTTTTTGGATATAGATTATCAATGATATTCTGGATCTCATCTGTGTAGTATCCATTTTCAATGATATTCTGAAGTTCTGCTCGAGTGGTTTTATCATTTCCTATAATTTCTTACAATTCGTATCTCATCGTTACCGTTCTTTTTATGAATTTTTTTCCTAATGATCTATTATTCAAACATTGCAGGTGACAGACAACTACTACAGGCCGGATTTAACGAAAGCTGCCCTAGCAAGGTTGAGTGCTGTGAACCGAAGTCTGAAGGTTGCCAAATCCGGTGTCAAGAAGAGGAACAGACAAGCATTGAGGATCCATGGCAGGAAGTGAGCTTTTTTACACAACTTCACAATCATTTTGCTGCAATTTTCGTTGTTTTCGACACTTTTTCATCCTTGTTTCGTGGTTTTAGATTGTTGGTGTATTTTATAACTAGATTTTGAAACAAAAAAAGTGAGAATCATGGTTTCGAGTTTGTTTTTTGGACTATAATATCTTAAGTTTGATAATTTTGCCCTTCAATTTCCTCTTTTGACTTTCTTGAGATCATTAAGCTGTGTTTGTTCTTTTGTTTTTGGATGATTTAGAAAAAGCTAAGCTCACTACCCTTTGATGCTAATTACCCATGTTTTCAAAATATGGGTACGACGATATTATCTTTTAAAATGATTCGATCGCAAAGGCAAAATTTCTTTAAAAATGCTATGAACTAAAAAGCTTGTAGTTGAATCAAATTAAACCCGGATTCGATGAAAAAAATAGGTTCACTTCTTATGAGTTTGTTGAGAATGATTCTGATCTAGTTCATGGTCTATTAGAAGTAGAAGGCGAGACACAATCAAGCTTTCACCTATAAATTTTTATATTCAAGTTCAAACTTGCTCGATTTAGCTTGTTAGTATTCAAGATTGAGTGCATTATTATTGACCTAATTCTATATAAATGAAAATTTTGATTTCTGTATTAATAAAAGGTTCGGTTAACTGTTTGAATTTGAATTAAGTATTACGAAATTTGAATTCTATTTTATTGATGGGTTGAGTTGATCAAACTCGAATTCGGCTTGATAGTGTCAAATCAATTTTGAGCTTATAGTACCAATCTATCCATAGGGGTTGAGCGATTTTAGGTTCAATTATGAGTTTCATCAAATTTTTAAATGATTTTCAGTTTTAATACATATTTAATGTATTATAAATTATAAAAGTAGTTAATAATTAACAAATATATTTTTTATTTAATGATATTATATATATATTTTTGGTTCATATATATTATCCATTTTTATACAATACTTAATTTTACTCCTTTAATTATTATATTAGAAGAATATCACATTTAAATGGGGCAAATATCTCAATAATACCAAAAAAAATTAAAAATTACCGGATAATACAGGTTCGGGAAAATTGACCAGGAAAATGCAATTTTTCAAAAAGCGCGCCCACGTCGGGTGCGATTTTGGGAAAAAGTTTAGCGCGTCCACTGGTGGTGGAGCGCTTTTGGCCACCTCAGCAAAAACGCTCCCACGAGGGCGCTTTTGTTGAGGTGGGCCAAAAGCGCCCCAGGACGCGCTTTGGGCTGCTGAAAAAATTTAAAGATTGAGGGACCTATTATGTAATATTTCCAGTTCTGAGAAAAGGAAAGGAAAGGGTGAGGCGAGCGGCATCAAAATTTAAATTTGAATAATTGCTTTCTAAGCCCTCCTATTTATTATTTTCTTTTATTCCCTTCAACTCACTATATTGTGTTTAAATAAGCCATTAATCTATTTTTGTAATTAAATAAGTCCTTTACTTATAGCTTTTACTCATAAAAGCCTATTTTAATATTAAATTGAAGCTATTTTTAAAAAAACTAATTTATATCTTATGTTGATGTAAATTTGATGAAAATAATTTATTAAATAAAAAATATTTAATTTAATATTGATATTGAAATTAGTTTTTTCATCTTTAATAAGATAAATTCTTATTTATTTATAACTATATATTGAGCATTCAATTAATTGTATTGTTCATATGGGTAAGATTATTCACTCAAATCTAAATATTCATTTGAAATTTGTTAGGTTTGAACAAAATATTAAATTCAGAAAATGAGCATAGATAAAATAAATTAGGCTCATTTAAAATATGAGTTGAGTTTGGATTCCAATAATCAAAGCTCAAGCGCAATCTAGTCTAACTCGTTTTCAAGTTTATAATATATTATGTTTTATTATTTTATTTTATATTTTATAAAAATTTAATATACTATTCTATAGTATTAATATTAAAAAATATTTATCAAAGTTGATAAACAAGATTAAGATGTGTTATATGTCTAATTTATTTTTTTATAATTTTAAATATATTTCAATAGATACATGTGATCATTGCGATTATTTTCCACTAGTAATCTAATTATAATCCAATTTAATAAATTGCTAGTAGTCTAATTTATATTTTATACTAGCAAACATGTCTTTGATCATTGAATTTGTAATTTTTTTTTAACATTAATATTAAAAGCCTATCTTAATATTAAATTAAAGCTATTTTAAAAAAATAAATTAATTTATATTTTATGTTGATGTAAATTTGATGAAAATAATTTATTAAATAAAAAAATATATATTTAATTTAATATTAAAATAGGCTTTTATGAGTAAAAACTATAAGTAAAGAACTTATTTAATTACAAAAATAGATTAATAGCTTGTTTAAACATAATATAGTGAGTTCAAGGAGAATAAAAAGAAAATAATAAATAGGAGGGCTTAGAAAGCAATTACTCAAATTTAAATTTTGATGCCGCGCCTCACCCTTTCCTTTCCTTTTCTCAGAACTGGAAATATTACATAATAGGTCCTCAATCTTTAATTTTTTCAGCAGAGCCTAAAGCGCGTCACTGGGGGCGCTTTTGGCCACCTCAAAGAAAAGCGCCCTCGTGGGAGCGTTTTTTGTTGAGGTGGCAAAAGCGCCTCCCCCAGTGGACGCGCTTTAGGCGCGCTTTTTCCAAAAAATCGCTACCGACGTGGATGCGTTTTTGGGGAAATTGCATTTTCCGGTCAATTTTCCTGAACCCTGTACTATCCGGTAATTTTTGATTTTTTTGGGTATTATTGAGATATTTGCCCCATTTAAATGTGCTCAAATTCATATTTTTTTGTTGTTGTAATAATAATAATACCAAACTTCGTTGAAGCAAGTTGAATTGGAAAAAAAACTATGTGTAGAAATTAAAAATAATTTTAAAAAATTGGTTTTTTCAGTGATCTTATTGGTTCCTGGTATATGACAAATTGATAATTGGTCAAATTTTACATATTAGATAAGTTGTGGATTTAGTATCTCTACTTTAATGTGGTCGAATTTGAACATTTTAGTCCTAACTAAATGATAATTATTAAATTTATTAAGTTCTGTTATTGTTAAGTATTACTCGCAAAAAATCAACTAATAAAATTAATAACTGTTGTTTGCGTTAAGATTTAAAATTTTGAAATTAAAAAAAATAGCTACTAAGAATGACTCAATTAGTAAACATGGACTAAATATTTAATTTTACGCATAATACATGAGTAATACCATAATTTAATTAAACAGATATAACAGATATCATTGGGTCAAAATTAAAATTTCAAAACTCGAAAAGTACAAGAACTAAAATTGATCAAATTAAATTAGAGGTACTAAATCCACAATTTACACAAAATACATGATCTAATAACAAAATTTAATCTTAATAATATATCATTTAATTTTCAATATTCATTTTGATACTTCAATTTTTTATTTCCAATTTAATATTTAAGTATAACTTCAATATTTAATTTAAAAATAATTTTAAAAAAACGTCTTATTTTTTCTATTAATCAAACTATTTTCATGAATAAAATATAAAAAAAATTACAAAAATCATTTTAGTAAAAATCTCTATAGTCCCTTTCAATTTTAAAATTAAGTAAATTGGTTCCTCTAAAAAAATCAAAGTAATTTAGTCCATGACAATTTCGAAAGTGAACAATTAAGGATAATTAATCACGGTTTTAATTTTTTAATCTATTGTACATAATTTTGATTAGTATAATAATAAATTTAGACATCAAAGTTTACACATTCTATCAATTTGAATCAGATTTAACAAATTTATCTTCCAACATTTGAGAAAATATGTAAATATTGAGATTGAATTTGTTGAATTATTTAGAAATAAGGCCAAATTGAGAAAAATATGTAAACATTGAATGCTAAATTTATTATTATACTAACTAAAATTATATAAAATTGACAAAAGACATTAATGTCGTGATTCATTGTCCTTAATTATTGTGCAAAGACAAAATTTTCTTGCAAATGAAATTGCAAAGCAAATAGAAAAAAAAATGGATCAAATTTGAGGACTTATACAGATTGCATGTAGTTGCCTGAGATTGATCCAAAATTTCTTCTTTTTCTTTCGAACTTTCTGTTTCAAGCTCACATCTGTAAATGATTGGTCCATTAAGGAATCGCTAGTTTCCGATTGATGAACTGGTGAATCACTAGGGATCGATTCAGGTACATCACGAACTGTTGCCTTTGATTTGTTCGCCGATCGGTGTTTTCCGGCGAGATTATCTCCGGCAAGTTCGTGATAACCTATGGCGGAGGCTTTATTCAACGCTTGAAAGCCTGTTAATGCGTTAAGAACCGTTGCGCCGACGTTTAAGGTCCCGAAGAATTCGCCGGAAGGGCTGCGGATCAAGAACGCTGCGAAAGCCGGCGATGTCATAGGAGATGAAGGAGGAGTATGGAGGAAAGTGCTAATGAGAATACGAACGGTGCCTATGAGTTTGTCTCGAATGATTCCGGCGGCGTAAATCGCGACGGAAACGGCTGAGGTTTCACCGGAAAGGAAATCCGGTGAGACTTTGAAGAGAAATTTATCGTTCCAAGTCGGATTTTCGCCGCCAGTACGATCGATCCGAGTCCGAAGCTTCGTCGATGGATCAACCCAAGCAATGGCGTAGTTTTTGGTATGACGCTTAAGTCCTTGTGCTGAGATTAAGTGGATTTCCAGAACCTGAGCTGAAGACTCCATTGCTGTTTCTCTAAATCTCTGAAAATCTCTTCAAGAAAAAAAAAATATTACAATGTGAGTATTATTTAAATTTATTTAAACACTTTTAAATAAAAAAAGTTATCCTAATTTAATAAAACAACTAATTTTCAAAATTATTTAATTTGGTAATAATGAATAAATTAGTTTTATTTAATTTAAAATTCAAATCTAGATCAAACATTTAAATTTTAAATTTTCAATAATCCTAATATTTAACATTTTGAAAAAAAATTAATAATTAAATATGCTATTAAAAATTAAAAATTTAGTATTTACCTTAGATTATTATTATGGTAATAATTTTACATTTAAAGCCTATATTCTTTATTAAAAAAGTTGTCATTATTAATGACAAAATTCTATTTTTTTTGTTGTTGTAAGCGGATATGATTTATTCTAAATTACATGTAAGAGAGTCTTAAAAAATTAAGAGATTTTAGTTAAGTTATTAAAAAAATTATAAAATTTTAAAAAATGTATTTTAATTAATATTTGACTCTTTTTTTTTAACAATCTAATTATAGATTCTGATCATATTTGATCTTTTTGACATAATGCATAAAACTACCAATAGTCCCTCCTTAATCCATAAATAAGAGTATAATGCGTTTCAGCGCACTAGAACCCACATCCTCTTGCATTTATAATAATGTATATGTCAATCGAGCTAAGACTCAACCGAAAATTTGACTCATTCTTTAGTTTTGAAGTCGATTCATGACAAAAGATTAAAATTCAAATATCAAATCTGTTATATGTTATTTTAAGTTTAAATTAAAATCAAATAATTTAATGGTTATTTTTTATAAAAAACAAAATTGTTAAATTTTGTTTTAACGTTTATTTTTTTATGATATCATTTCGATCTTAAGGTTTAGTTTGAATGGGCGGTGCGTTTACCTGCTGTTCGTGTAAAAACAACGATGGTGGTGAGATTAGATGCTATAGCGTGAGACCAAAACTAAACTAAACGCATTGCAGTATTGCACCGCACCCAACCGTTCATCCAAATCCCACCTAAATCTTTTATCTTTATATCACTTTAGTTTGCAATATTCAAATTTTAATTATTTTTTAGACGAAAAATTGACAAATATTAAAATTTTAATGATATTGATGTGAGCCACGTATATTTTATTATTGACAAAATTTTATCTACATTTTAAAATTTTTTAAATTTAATCCAATTTTCATTTAAAAACAAATTGATTAAAATTTAAAATTTGAGGATTCAAGTGATAAAAAAAAATATATATATATATATATGGATGAAGTAGCAAAAAGAATAAGTTTTAGGGATTAAATTTATGTTATACCAAATAAAAATTATAAAAATATTATCCGATTTTTCGCTTTGCCTTAAACGTTGCGCTTCACTATCGTTGAACATAAATAAAAGAAAAAGCGAAACCCGTATACAAACATCAAATCAAATTCGATTGGAAAACCCCCCAAAATTTTGAACCCTAATTCTCTTCGATCAAACAAAGAATCCAGCCATGGGGAACACCGAGAAGCTCTTGAACCAGATCATGGAGCTGAAATTCACGTCCAAATCGTTGCAACGCCAGTCGAGGAAGTGCGAGAAGGACGAGAAATCCGAGAAATTGAAGGTGAAGAAGGCGATCGAGAAAGGTAACATGGACGGAGCTCGTATCTACGCCGAGAACGCCATTCGAAAGCGCAACGAGCAGATGAACTACCTCCGTCTTGCCTCGCGGCTCGATGCCGTTGTTGCTAGGCTTGATACTCAAGCTAAGATGACTACCATTAACAAGTCCATGGCTAATATTGTTAAGTCACTTGAATCTTCATTGGCCACAGGTTATTTCTCAGTACTTTTGTATCATTGATCATCTTTCTTTTTCGTGGCTATTCATGATGATAATAAATTTTAGGAGAAATCAATATTACGGAGAATTTAGGTTAGAATCTATGAAGCAAGAACACTTTTGTTAGGTAGCTTTTTGGAACTTGGATTTCAAAAATAAAGTAAATTGAGTAGTTATTCTCAAATCTATGATGATAAATTCGTGTTTTTATACTTTTCAAATACATATTATATTGAATCACAGCTAATTTGTCTGTAATGCATGCATTTCATAATAAATGAAATTCAAATCCGAATTTTCAAATTCATGTTACCAAAGGGAGCATTAAGGGAGTGTTCTAGTGTCGGATATGGATACATCCTCAGCTCGGCGAAATACATATTGGAATATTGGACATGGTTGGAAATGTTAAAAAAATAAAATAAAACCGGACATGGTCAAAACGGACATGTATTGACGTGGAACCGTTAAGGGAGTGTCGAGTGATGGACACGAACCCAGCTCCGAGGAAAAATTAGTTGAAATCAACATAATGTAGACATATTAGCCTAAAGCAAAACTTATTCAAATGTTTATGCAGGAAATTTGCAGAAAATGTCAGAAACAATGGATCAATTCGAGAAGCAGTTTGTGAATATGGAGGTTCAAGCAGAGTTTATGGAGAGTGCTATGGCTGGTTCTACTTCGTTATCGACACCCGAAGGTGAAGTCAACAGCCTGATGCAGCAAGTGGCTGATGATTACGGGTTAGAGGTCTCCGTTGGGTTGCCAAATGCTGCTGCTCATGCTGTTCCGACGAAGACTGAAGAGAAGGTCGACGAGGATGATTTGTCAAGGCGGCTTGCGGAGCTTAAAGCTCGAGGTTAGAATGAAAATGGTTGAATTTTATTTGAATGAGCTTGTAATATTATGATAACATTATGATGTTTGGGATTATAATTGCTGCTTATATAGATCATATTCTGTTTGTAAATTTGACTGAATTTGGCTTTATAATGTCATAAATGCTGATGCCCCTTTAGTTTGAGTTTTCCATTTTGCATTGAATCCTTGTGATAACGTGTTATCCAGGTTTTGGGTGAAGCGACGGAAACGGGTATGTATCTACGCGGGTATATCCAGTTTTTCATGTACTTATGAAAAATTATATGTTTAAATATATGTCAATTGAGGATGATTTGTCAACGTGGATTACGAGTGAGCAAAACTTGATTCAAATTTTTAAAAATCGAAAAACTTTTAAATTTCGAGTTAATTGAATTGAGTTATTCGATTTTTTCGAATTGACTCGAATAAGTAATTTGAGTTTCAAGTCAAATTAAATTTTACAATTCGAATAATTCAAATAATGAATTGATGTAAATGTTTTTTTGGTTTTTGTTAGTTTTGAAAATGAGCAAATTGGTTTATCTCAACAAAAATTACAAAAAAATTAAATTAATTTTTTAAATTCAAGAAATTTATAGAAAATCCAAAATTATAAAAGAATATATAAAAATTATAAAGAAAATCTAAAGAATATATAAACTTAAAATTTTAATTTTTTTTTTGAAAATAATAATTTTTGAGATTTAAATAAGTTAATTAACAATTCAAGTTTATCATACTATGATATTTTTTTTTCTCTTATTTTTGTTTTTCAATTTTTTTTAAATTTATGTGCTATAACATGAAATTAGTTATATTGTAATAATAGTTTAATTTGACATATTTATTTTTTTAATTTAACTCGAACAATTTTACTCGATTCGACTCATTAACTCGATGAACGATTTGAAAAAATTTCAAATCAAGTTAGGATGATAAAATAGGACTCACTAACTCGAATTATTTTTTATTTGATTTGATTGAATACTCACTCTTAATATAGATCAGTAAATATAAAATTTTTAAAAAATCTAAAGAATATATAATGAAATTTTTAATTTTAATTTTTTCTAAAATAATAAAATTCTTACATTAATTGAGGAAACTATTTGACCAAAGTTAAATGTGAAAATAGATTTCACTTCATTGATTCAAAATATCTAAATTCGAAATAAAAATATCTTAAAAGTTTTTAAATGTTTTTAACCCAAAAGTAATTCAAATGATGGGTTTAACTACGAAAATAGAAGTCGCGTCTCAAACAAATTAGGACTTTCCAATTTTCCATAAAATTAATTTAGATTTGGATTTGGATAAATTAATTGTACATATTTAATTTTGATTTTCGATAAAAAAATTAATTTTGATTGTTTTAAAAATAGTAGATATTTAAATTTATGTCATCATCTTGTTAGAGATTTTTATTACATAGATTTACGTTATTCCGGTTTACTTGTGAGTATTAAATATATGATATGAGTTCGTAGCCAACATCTACTTTTTTAATGAGCCCATAAAATAGAAATGACTAATCACTAAGCTCGTTCCAGTAGATATTTAAAAAAAAAAAAACAATCATGACATGAGTATACTTTATTCTTTTTAAGATTTTCACAAACCCGAAAAATAGAATTTGACAACATATAAAGCCTATTTTCTTAATGAGCCGGGTATAACTTTTGGCCCAGTCTCAACCCGGATCACATGCCCATATTTTTTTATTGTATTTTCAATTTGTTAGGTTTAATATTTTAGTGTATTTTATGTATTACATTTTTAAAATTTGTTTTATATTAAAAATAATCTAAAAAATGTATTACGAGATTTAAGTTTAACGTTTTTAATATGGGCCGAGCTTGTGTAAAATTTTAGGTCTATTTTTTAAGCTGAACTTGGTCCAGACTTAGAAAGCGAGCCTAAAATTCTACATCGACCCGGCTCATGATCATAAACACAACTATTAAACATGTGAACCAATCTTACATTAGTCTGGAGCAAGGAAAAAAACAAATCAACTTGCAATCGATAAACTCAGTTGAGTCGATGGTTAAATTGAGTTTTATAATTTTTTTAATTTTTTAAATAATTTATTTAATTTAAACTGAACCAACTATCAAACACGTAAAAAATGGGGAAACCAAAGCAACGTAGGTTATTACCATATAGTGATGTGCATATTTCATTTTCATTTTCTATATGATACATATGATACATATGAACACTATGTTTGAACTGATATTTCATATGATACTCGCTGATTTCTTGTGAATCTTTACTTTTCGTGCTCCTTCCAAAACTTCTCCAAACTTCACTAACTCGGATTTCCAAAAAGAATCCGAGTCGGTTTCGAGTTTGGGTTCGAGAGGAAAGTTCGGATCATCATCACCATCCTTGCCTACTACGAATCTTCTATATCCATAAGAACCGCTTTTGCTACGAAATTTTTTGATATTCTTTATATGTTCATCATTAAGACTTCTCCATCTAGGTATGTCCGAAGAGGTTCCGGACGAACTCTGAGATGGAGTTGTAACCCTATCACTCCGGCTACTTACCATGGTTACAGAATCGCTCATTGTGCTTGAACTCCAAGTTGGAGGATCGTCAACATGATCAGGTTTGCCCATTGATGAAGCATGGTACGGGTGATGACCGTCTTTTCTCCGTATTAGTCTCCGTAAATTCTTGAAGAACTTAGTTTTACCCGAATTGGTCAGTTTTGTAGCAGATGAATTCTCGATCAAAGGATCATCAAGTTCTTGAGTTTCGGAAGCTTGGGAAGAAGACCATTGATCGCAATCAGAATCAATGCTATCCATTCCTTCAGTATGTGCATATTCGAGTATCAGTTCTTTAGCTTTTGCCTCCGATTTCGGACTTAAGCTTCTACTTAAATCTCTAGCAACTGTTTCACCGGTCGAGGATCGATAATTCCTCAGCTCGTACCGCAAACAAGCATTTATCCATCGGAGATAAACTAGTTCCTCGACATCAGCACATCGATGCAATTGGAGCTGTTCGATTTGCTTCGTCAAGTCTTCGTTTTCTTGCCTCAAGCGATTGCTTGTTTCGTCGATTGCTTTTCTCTGCAATCAAACACACCCGGAATAACAAAAAATATGAGAACAATAATATTAGTAACAATGCAAACAAAGACGATTCACCATAAATGAAGCAAACTACCTCAGGATCCTCCAAAACAGAGTTCGCAAGGATTTGGGTCGATCCCAACTTCCGAGCCAATTCCGAGTTTTCCATCTGCAATCTCGTATTCAAGTTCCTCAACTCTTCTACCTCACATTCCAAAACCTTTAGCCTTTGTAACTTCGATTCGATGTCCGGGTTAATTACCGGAGCCTCAAGTTCTTGCTCTTGCAATCTAGCAACTCTTTTTTGAAGGTTAAGGATCTGTTCTTTATTCATCTCAGCCTCATGCTTAAGTTTCTTCTTCAGCATCTTAATTCGAGATCTTGCACTTTCGAGCTCAGCTACGGCTTTTTCATGACCGGTGACTTGGCTTTGTAATTGTCGTTTTTCAGATTGTAAAGACTCAATCTTGAGACTGAAAAGTTTAACCTCTGTATTTTTTATCTTCAATCGGTTTACAAGCTCCGTAACTGCTGTTTCTTGTTCTTTAAGGCCATAATATTCGAGCAACCGGGCCTCGAGATTCTTCTCCTTCTCCCGAAGCAGTTTTACTGTGTTACTTAAGTGCTCAATCTCTTGCTCATAATCGTCCTTTTTAGCACTAGTAAGTGTTATTGAAGTGTCGAGATCCAACCTCGGTGCTTCCACTTCCAGGTTTGGAGAAGGTTCAACGAAGGCCGAAAAGTCAAATTCCTTAACAAGATCATCAAACTCTGTCAAGAAAAACACATCTTCGTCGTGGCTAATGCTCGTGGAATCATCCATCCGTTGCTTCGACGTTTCTTCCTGCCAGAGAGAGACCGAAACATCGTAAACAGGAAATCGAATCAACAACACAAGCTTAAAAATTGAACCTCGAAAACAACATGATACATTAGCAGATCAAATTCAGTGCCCTAAAAAAGTTAAAAAATATGCCATAGGTCTCCGTAGTCTTCACATATTTGGAATTTAATTCTTATACTTTTATTTTCAGCAATTTAGTCCTTCCACTTTTCGGATTTCATTCAATTTTTTTGTTAAATTTGTTGGCATAGCAATGTAACTAAAAAAATACATTGTAATGAACTTAAATTTAACAAAATAATTTTAACAGTGTTACAATTGAACCTGAATTCTGAAATCTAAAAAGTAGAGGGACTAAATTACAAAGAATACAGGGACTTATATGGCATATTTTAGCTTCACAAATGATATGAACTCGAAATGTGCTTACAGGGTCTGAAGTTATTGACATCTTTACGGCTCGAAAATCATCTTTACTCCGATCGGTCTCACCGGAATCAACCTCACCGCGATTATCTGCATGATCAAAGTTCGAGATATCATAAATTTACAGAATCGATCCGATAATTAATACAATTATCGCAATAGCATCCGTTACATCCGCACCCGAAACCGAGTTGGGATTTTGGGTTCTAAATCGATAACACAGAAACCCAACGAAAGAAACAGCAACAGCAACTCCAAATTTCAGCAATAGAGGCTTTGAATCCAAATCTTCTTCTTCATCTTCCATCTACATAATCAGAAAACTCGAAATTATAACAAAATTAAACAAATACACACAAATTAAAAAAAAAAAACCCTAATTAATAGCAAATAATGAAAAAAATTGAAGAATCAAGAAAAATAATGGAAACCCATTTTATTTAGCAGAAGATTCCTCAAAGGCATCGAAAAAAACTCTAAATTAAAAGAAAATAATTAAATAAATAAACTCAAATCCCCCTCCCCCCCCCCCCCAAAAAAAAAAAAAAAAGGAAAAAACCCTTGCTCAGATGAATAGCAACTAATGAAAAATTGAAGTAGCAAAACCCATCTTTTGAGCTCTTACTATTTAAGGAAGAATCCTCGCACGCATCGAAAAAAATCAATGAACTTTTAACTTTGTGCTAGGAAATGGGGTTTTTTGTTTTGTTTTTTTGATTGAGTATGCTGTTTCTAGATCAAAACAAAGCATATACAATAATGGTTTGATACGATATATGATAATAAAAAGAGAATAAATTAAATGTTTGGGGGGAGGTTGTAGTTGAGTTGCGTTTTTGTCTTTATTACATGTTTGAATGTGATGTTTGAAAAAAAAAAAAAGTAGGTTGACAGTGACAAAAAGACAGAGAGAAAGAGAGAATCAGAGCTTTGTTTTTTGTCAGGGCTTTGGGTAATTATATAAATTTAGTTTTTTTATTTGAGAATATATTAATTTTTTTCAGCTAATTTTCCCTCCAATGGCTTTTTTACTTTTTAAAATTTTAAATTTTATAGTAATTAATTTAAAATCAATTTTTTAATTGGATTTTAAAATTTTAAAAATATTATAATAAAGTTTACCTTTTCGGACTTCATTGTTGAGAAGATTCAGCACATCCCACTAGCAAAGGAACCGAATGATGATGTTATGGCCTGGAGTGGAGAACCCTCGGGAGAGTTCACGGTACAAAGCGCCTACAAACTATTACAACATACCGAATGGGATCCTACGGCTTATGCCTTACAAACAGTCTACAAAAATTTTTACAAAAAGCTGTGGTCACTAAATCTCCCTTCTAAGATCAAAATTACAACATGGAAAATTTCGTGTAATTATCTTCCTACAAGGGTTAACATGCATCACAAGAGATTGTTGAACACTCAAATCTGTCCTCGTTGCGGAACAGGAGCAGAGGATTTAAGCCACTTATATTGGGAATGTCCTGTTTCACTAGAAATTTGGAAGCAGTTATCTCCTCTGGATTTTTTCCAAACTTCAGAGATGGGGTTTAAGGATTGGCTTACTTGGGTTTTTGAGAAGTGCACTCCTATACAGTGTAGACTCTTTTGCTGCACCTTGTGGGCTATCTGGGGGGAAAGGAACAGGAGTGTCCATGAGAGAACCCAAAGATCTGTTGAGGAAACTGTAAAATTCATCAGAGATTATATCTTGGAATTAGATGCGACTGAGAAAGCAATAATACCAAAAAAAGTTCAGAAGGAAGTAAAATGCTCGAAACCCCCTTTAGAGCAGTTTGTCAAGTTAAACTTTGATGCAGCGTTTGACAGTTCTCTGGGTCAAGCAATAGTGGGTGTAGTGGCCAGGGATGGGGAAGGATCGGTCTTGCTCTCACTCTCTCTGATTTATGAAAAAGTTTCTTCTGCTTTTGCGGCTGAGGCATTAGCTTGTAGTGTTGCGGTGCGTACTGGAGTCGACATGTGATGGAGCAAAATAATTGTTGAGGGGGATGCGTTGACAGTAATAAAGAAATGCAGAAAGCAAATGAAAGATAGATCAATGATAGGAGCTATTATTCACGACATTCAGCAGTTACAGACAAAGTTTGAGAAGTGTAGTTTCGAGTATATACCAAGAGAATCAAACAACCTAGCCCATATTTTGGCTACAGAAACTTTAAAATCATCGAAAGAAATTAACCTGGTAGGTGATGTTCCAATGTTCGCCAAGCAGCAGATCGAGAAGGATTTGGGGAGGTTTCTACTGACAGAGGTTTTTGATAGAGATGAGAGGAGGTGTGCTTAGAAAAGGAGGGCGTTGGAGAGAGCAGATTTCGAATTGCAACAGACAAATAGTTAAGGAAATGAATCGGTAATATCAAGGAGTTACTTGAACCTGATGGTAGAAATGGGAAGCGTCTGATAGAAGCTAATCTGGAGGGGCGATGGGACGACTGAAAGGATTGACTGGGAAGTTCAGTGAAAGAAAGAGTCAAAAGTGGGAAGCTGCCAGACTGTATGATGGACGGAGAAGAAGAACAGATGAAGGGTCGTCCTTTGGGCACTGTAAAAGGCAATAAATTTTTTTAAAAACCCCTTTGGAAAGATAAATCGCCTTAATTGCGGAAATGACAGACAGGATAGGTCTGCAGGCGATGGTGGGATTTGATTGGGCATAGTAAACGGTGGGTTTTGATTTTTTAAAGTTTTCTTGATTTTTCTGATGTGTTTCTGTGTTAGGGCCGTGATTTTCGGGTTTCTGTTTTTGATTTTTTCTGCTTAGTTTCCTTTCTTTAGGGCCTTGAGCTTATGGGCTCTGTTTTATTTTTAGTTTGTGTAGTTTATTTTATTATAATAAAAGTCTAATCTGATTTCTCAAAAAAAAGTATTAGTACTGTATCAAGTTTTTTTTTTAGCTTAAGGGTAAATTTATTCATTCAATCTTAATATATCATTAATATGTCGGAAGATGTCCATTTCTCATAACTGAATTATGGGCAATATATTATGGTCTACAAGTAGCTCGCCATAGAGGTTGTTCTAAAGAGTGATTGCAATGTAGCGGTTGATATGCTGAATACGGGTTTTGAGGATGTTATGATGGCATCGCTCATTCGGAATATTCAAGCAAAATGCAGACAACTTTTGATGGTTAAAATTCAACATGTTTTTAGAGAAACTAATATGGCATCTGGTTGTATAACAAAAAATTGTCATGAGAACCTTTTTGAACTCCCTCCGAACAATGTTACGATGATGTTGCTTAAAAAATTATAATTTAATTTCGATTTTAGAAAAAATTTATGGATTTACTCATGTTTGCCAATTAACTCACATGTTTTAAATATGTTTAATGTCAAATTTAAGCTGAAATTTAACACCCAATCTAATGGCAAGTGACCTAATTTATATAGCATTTGATGCTTCAAGGACTCAATTAAAATATTTCAAATTTCAACGGATCAATTTAAAATTTGAATCATATTTTGGAGACATATAATGAAATTAACCTTTTTTTTATCAAATATTTTGGAGTACTTTTTAAAATGGAAGGTTATATGATTTGAATTTTTTTTAAATAGAGGTGTGAAACTCAAATATAAAATAAAGTGTTACGCTAAAAGAAAAAAAAATAGCTAAGTAAAATTTTTGAAAAATTAAAATTGAAATTATGTCAGTATAACATACCATAAATACAAATTGATATAAAATACAAAAATATTAATAGAAAACATGATCATACCTTAAATACAGAAAACCGATATAACATACCATAAATAATAGTATTGTATTATTATTTATTTTATGTGATATAAATTACATAATATATAAAAATAAAAATATATTACAAATGTATAAAACATGATGAGCTGGGTCGAACTTAAATCTTGAATAGTGAAGCCCAAACTCGATCCGGATTTTAACAAGCCTAATTTTGTTTAGCCAAACTTTTTTTTTTTGTCATCATACTTATATTAAGCCAGAAATTATTTTTTGAGGGATTGGAATTGAGTTATGTATTTTTATTAGAGTTAAAATGTAATTGCATCATTGTATTAATTTATATCTTTATAAGTTTTTTAAGGATTGAATAAAAATTTTATCATTTTTAAGGGGTCAAAATTTAATTTTATCATTTACTAACATATAATTTTATAAAATTTAAAAGGGCCAAAGTGATATTTTCCCATTTTAAATGTATGGAAAATTATATAAGTAATAATGATTCCAACTAGAGGTGATCATGGACCGAGCCTCAATAGAATTTTAGGCCCATTTTTAAGGTTCGGGTTTGACCTGACCCGAAAAATGAGCCTAAAATTTTTTCCAAACTCGGCTAGGATAAAAATCCTAAAATCCGAGCCCGACCGGACTCACCCGAATTAAATTTTTTTATATTATTATTTTTATATAAAAACAAATTTAAAAATATAATATATAAAATACACTAAAAATATTAAAATAAATGTTTCGGAAATAATTTTAAAAAATTATTTATATTTAAACAATACTAAAATAGGTGCAACTTTGTAAATAAATACCTCTAAAATAGAAGTAAAATTAACAATAAAATAAGAATTATATAATATTCAAATAATAACAACAAAATAATAGTAATATAATAACGAAACAATACCAAAACAGTGACAAAATAATAGTGAAAACAACAACAAAAAAACATCAAGTTTTTTTTTCAAATTCGACCCAGACTTATTTTTTGAGTCTATATTTTTATTTAAAATTTCTCATTTTTTGAGCCAACCCTCGACCCGACCCATGATCCGCTCTAATACAAACCAAATAATCCGAAACTATAAACAAATCTAATGGGAGGCTAAATTTAAGAGTCCCACATACACAATGCTGAGGTGGCAATGATCGGTGAAGAGACTTAAACCCTACTGAAAAAACTGAAAAAGAACGTGAAAGCAGACATCTTCTTCCTCTTTAACCCACGAAAAACGGAACTCAACTCAACTGTACGTCTTTTTCGCCTTTTCTCGTTGCAATACTCACACTTTAGAGAGAGGAGGCTTTGATTTTTCTCTTCATTGATTTTCTTCATTACAAAACAAATTAACACAAATCACTTTTTACTGAGAGGGGAGAAGACAGTTTCCCAAAACCTTAAATTCCACCAAAAAACAAAAAAAAACAGACACCATGTATAGAGTTGCTCTTTCACGTTTCAGGGCTCTCAAGGTTAGTTTCCTTTTTAAAACCCAAAATTGCTTTTTCTAAAAATCCTGTCAATTTTCTGTTTGTTTCTCGAGAAAATACAGGGAATCAGTACGAAAGAAGATGACCCAATACGAGTTTATTGAAGACCCATTTTCAATATCCATTCAATCACTTCAATATATAGATTATGCATTTTATGATGTTAACTGATTATTGTTTTTTGTTTGTTAAAATGGGGGGGGGGGGGTCCCTAATTGTTTATTGGCATTGGTATTTTCTTTTGATTTTGAGAGAATGGAAAATGGGGGGAAATGTTGGGTTTTTTTTTTTTTTAATGAGATAGAGAGAGAGCTAAATTTATGGCATTCCTTTATGAAAGAGTTCTTGATTCAAAAGAAATAATGGAAACTATGCTATATATCCCTTTAATTTTCTTTGATTGTATATACTGTTTGTTTGTTCTCTTTAAACTACATAATGGTGCTTGTTCTATAGATTACTATGCCCCTCTACTCAAAAAATATTAATGGATCTGATCATTCTGTTAAAAGTTTCATCCATTTCCACTGTTGAAAACTGTTATTGTCCATTTTTGAGTAGAGGGCCTCCATGGTACTTTTTCAATTACTATGTTGATGGTTCATCAAATATTTGCCTCATACATTCTGTTCGGGTTTTCTTTTGATCCACTTGATGTACATGGTGCTGATCAAAATCGAACTGTTGGATGGATTGGTCTTTCATGTAATCACTTACAGAGAAGTGCTTTTTCTTTTCCCAAACATTTGTGAATAGGGCTGTTCCGGTAATTTAGCAGCTGCACGTTATGCGACTTCGAGTGCCGTTGCTCCTCTGGACACACCATTAGACAGCGTTTCCCTTCCGCCACCACTACCTGATTACGTAGCACCTAGTGAAACTAAGATTAAAACCCTATCCAATGGTGTGAGAATAGCCTCAGAGCAATTACCGGTATTGAAAAATCTCGACTCTTCATTTATTGAACCGTTATTTTTGTTGATTGTTTAATCAGTTACAGTGTGGTTAAGTTCTTTGCTTGTTTTCATCAGACTCCTGCTGCCTCGATCGGCTTATTCATTAACTGTGGTTCCATTTACGAGACACCAATATCATCTGGTGCCTCCCACTTGCTCGAGCGAATGGCATTCAAGAGCACGACAAACCGTAGCCACTTGCGTGTTGTTAGGGAAGTCGAGGCAATTGGAGGTAACACATTAGCCTCAGCCACTAGGGAGTGCATGACGTACACCTTTGATGCCCTTAAGACCTATGTACCCGAAATGGTAGAATTGCTTATTGACTGTGTGAGGAACCCTGCTTTTTTGGAATGGGAAATTAACGAAGAGGTAATTTAGTTGAATCTTTCCTGATTTTCCAAGTAAACCGACAGTTGTCGAAGAAGAATCCTATAAAAAATGTAGCTTATGTTAAGTACTATAATTACGATTGACTAGTTTTCCGTGTCATTGTGCTCTTCATATTAATTAGCTCTACCTTTCTTTGTATAAGCAAGTAAAGTTAAATGCTTGTACATGTAAATTTCTCAGTTTAGCTTCGATGCTTTGTGAGAATGAGGGACTCAATGCTTTGGCCAGTTGTAATGAGCTTGGATCCTGGATTTTTCTCCTTTTATCTTTTCCGGGTTCTTTTGTCCGTATTATGAGTTTTCGATATGTACGCATTCTTGTACAGTTGCAAAAGATTAAAGCCGAGCTGGAGGAAGTTTCGAAAAATCCCGAGCGCTTAATTTTGGAGGCAGTTCACTCTGCTGGTTACTCTGGTGCACTGGCAAATCCTCTCTTGGTTCCCGAGTCAGCAATAGACAGATTGAACAGCGGCATTTTGGAAGAATTCGTTACTGTAAGAATCTCTTCTATCCTGCTCCTACCCTTACATATATTTCTGAGCTTCTGTCAATGTTTGTTTTGTTGAATAGTGGTCTGTTTTTGATGGTTTCAGGAGAATTATAAGGGGAATAGAATTGTCCTGGCAGCTTCCGGCATTGAACACGAAGAGCTTTTGCAGATTGCCGAGCCCCTTCTTTCTGATCTCCCAGCTGGACCCCCTCTAAACGAACCGAAATCTGTTTATGTTGGTGGCGATTTTCGTCGCCGAGCTGATTCACCGGTACGTTTTTACCATAATAAATAAAATTTTGGTAAAATGACATTTCCAGTTCCTTTCAATTTCGATATTGAGCAAATTGGTTCTTCTAAAAAAAAATCTAAGCAATTTATCCGTCAATTTCTGTCAATTGTATATAATTTTTATTGGTATAATAACAAATTTTGCCCTCAAACATCTATCAATTTGGTAATTATTTAACAAATTTAGCCTGCAACATTTATGTAAATATGTACATGCTGAGGCTAAAATTGTTGAATTTTTTAGAATATACTAAAAAATTGACAAAAACATGTAAACATCGAGAGCTAAATTTGTTATATCAATCAAAATTATGTACAATTGGCTGATGACGTTAATGCCGTGATTAATTATCCTTAATTGCTCACTTTCGAAATTGACAGGGATTAAATTGTTCGAATTTTTTTTCAGGGACCAATTTGCTCAATTTTGAAATTAGGAAGGACCGGAGAGGTCTTTTTACCAAAATAAATTTTTCTTCACATCATCCTTCCCTCCTCCCATGAAAAAAGAAAACAAAAATCTTTGTCGAACTTCAAGATTTTTGCTTGTTTGTAGATCAAAAGTTTTTTGTTGTGAATTGTAGAGTACCCATTTCGCACTTGCTTTTGAAGTACCTGGTGGTTGGAATAATGAGAAAGACACCGTCACTCTGACTGTACTGCAGGTGCCGTATTTCGAACTTTACTTCATTTTCAGTGAATCTTTTGGATCCCACAAATATGCTTTGCGAAAAAATCTTGGACTTTATTTTGGTTTTAATGATTCTGGTTGATCTACAGATGCTTATGGGTGGTGGTGGCTCGTTTTCAGCTGGGGGTCCTGGGAAAGGGATGCACTCTCGGCTATGTAAGTTCTATTTTTATCCAGCATGTAGTATCCATGTCCAATACATTTCTGGGTATTAGTATTTGGATATGACCCTCAAAGTATGTGCAAGCCCATGTTAGATACATACTCATATCAAACACTCAAAGCTGAGTCCGAGTAACATATCGTAGTTCTCCTTGCTCAACAATTTTCATTTGATTTTATCTGAGCTGTCAAGTTTTCTGTTAGGCAAAATTTGTTTCGTGACAATCTTGCTTTCTTCCTTTTAATTGTGAAATATCACATATTTTGTATGTATTACATCTCGAATTTCTTCCATGCACTCGATACGTTCTTACTTTTCCTTTTCTCGGTTATGTTTGGAAACAGATCTCCGTGTATTGAACGAGTATCAGCAGATTCATTCCTTTTCTGCATTCAATAGCATCTTCAATAACACGGGATTGTTTGGCATCTATGGCAGCACGGTAAGGCTATCATTACGTACTTGTCTTTGTCATTTGTTCATGTGATACAATCATAGTAGCGCGGAAGCATGTATGTATATATGTGCATGTATATACGTACTATTCAATAGTCGCATGTCGTTAGTCAGGTTTTTCGATATTGTGCTTCCCTTGATTTCTACTTACAACGAGCTGAATACATACTTAATTTTCATGCCAGAGCTCCGATTTCGTGTCAAGGGCCGTTGAGATAGCAGCAGAAGAATTACTTGTGTTGGCAACTGAAGGATCAGGTTTGCTTGTATTTCTCCGATTTCGTCCATTATCTTTACCCCCGTTTTTAAAGTTCTTTTAAAGTTTTTGAACCCGTGTTGGTGGCAGTTTCTCAGCTAATGATAAAACGTGCTCAAGAGGCTACAAAATCGGCAGTACTGATGAATCTAGAATCTAGAGTATGCTCTCTCACTCTCTTCCCCATCCTAAAATGTCAAGTCGTGCATTATTCTGGCAATTTTCGTATTTTAATCTGTTTTATAAATCATTTTCTTTTTATTACTTTTATTCCGTTAAAATACTTATAAGATTCAATCGGTTGTGTTTTTCAGATGATTATAGCGGAAGATATTGGAAGGCAGATTTTGACATACGGTGAAAGGTGAGTTTATGGACTTCTAAATCTGTTTTCTTCTTTATATATCCCTATGTATTCCTGCATGATCGCCTACACTAAATCTAAGAAGCTATGATACTCTGACTTGCATGCAACTTTCAGATATGTTTATGTTTCGGACATGGTTTTGTCCGATTATTTTTATCTTCGTACTTGGATGGTTCTTAAAGGATTTTGTACCTTTATTCCAATATGTGGTAGATATAGGTGTCAGAACGGGTCAGGAAAAATGAAAAACTTAAGCAACATAGCTATAAGCTAAGAATCTTATATGATTTACTTCTTCGAGTGTTTTACCCACAGTAAATTCTTTCACGATTTTACTAATTCACCCTAGCTCCAAACCGAAACCTAAACATTTTAACCTGCTACAGGGGTTATCCACCTAAGGTTGAAGGCTCTTATACCTTTCCGAAAATGCTTATCGTTTGAAAATGATCTTACAAGTGAAATTACCATATTCCGAGTTTTATGGTTAGTAAAAAGTTTATGCTCGTTTATAAAACACATGAAATTCGTATTAACTGTTATTACATAAAATTAAGTTATGTTTATGTTCTAGTTCCAACTTTGTTTTGACATCCCTTTTTGGCTTTCCTCAAGCGAGAAGTTGGGTGATATTAATCGTCCTCGATGATAGTTTAACACTATGTATTGTCCGGTCCGGCCACAAAAGCTTGTTTCCTAGTCTCTCCTTGAGTGAGGTTTCACCGTATTTCTCGTGAACGTACTACACATTTTGCTTTCTTATTACACGTTTTATCTTATTTCTTCGTAGGAAATCCATACATGCATTTTTAAAGATGGTGGATGAAGTCACGTTGCGCGATATTACCAACATGGCTAAGAAGATTATATCCTCGCCGCTAACCATGGCATCTTACGGTGACGGTAAATATCAATTCCCCTGGATTTATTTAATTCGAGCCTCATCATTAATTTGATTATGAGATTCTTTACCTTTCTTGCTTGCCAGTTTTTCGAGTCCCCAGCTACGAATCAGTTAGCAGCAAGTTCCGTGCTAAATAAGTGGCGCCATGAATTCCAAGTCGGAGATGGGAGTTTACTGTGGCAGCACCAACACCCCACCACGGCCATCTCCTTATACTTCCCCCTCCCCCTAGTTTTTTTCACTTCCTAATTTTGCCGGTCGCTGAAAATTAATGAGTCGTCTCAGTTTTGAACTCGGATTATCGGGTTGCAAGAATCGGACCTTGAGAAGTATTGTTTGTTTGCCGATTACTGGCTCATAGATTAAGGGCCCGGAAGTTTCCTAAACTCAATTTTACAGTGTTTTGCATTACATGCATTTAAACTGTTTGTAGAAATGTTTCTGAGAAAGCTAAGACATAATAATGGTATTTTTATTGGTTCCATGGGGAGATGGGAACCATCTACATTAGCCTAAGTTAGTTTCCCCTCCTATTACCAGCTAAAAGAAATATTAAGCCGGTTTGAAAAATGGGCTGATGGGTCGGTTTGGTTCGGTCGATTTTATTTATAATATATTTTTATTTCGTATAAAATTTTAATATATAATATGATAATTTTAATATTAAAAAACACAAATTTAATAATTTAATAAAATATAATTATGAAATGTTAAACGAAAAATAATATTTTAAAATATTTACATATATAAAAGAAATGTGTGCTTAAATGGATTTGATTCATTTACAGATAACAGCAAATTTGGATTATTTTTTTTTTCCTTTTTTCAGATTTGAGATTAATATTTCGGTTTAGTTTGATTGGATTCGGACATTATCTTCGAACTTGAGCACGTACATGTGGTAGTTATAAATTCTAAAAAGATTAATTTTTTTAAAGCACGGTTTTGAGTTTTAACTTATATTATCAAACACTCGATAATATTTTTTTATTTTGTAATTCGTAATCTATTCAAGCATTTGAATTCTCGACAAAATTGAAATATAAAAGTTTTAAAAAATAATTTTGAAGTTATTGAGAGATCTGCCTACTCTAAATTTTCCGTTTGATGTCGACGAATATCTGAATTCAATGGGTCAAAAATCACACGTGTTCCTCCCGACCAACCAAACTCTGTTAGGATAAAGCAAACTAGCAAAGACCAAAGACCAAAGACATGCCGATGGGAAGGCAGGCGAGTGACAGCCGTAATAAGTGCCGGCGAATGAGCACGTGTGTTTTGCACTCTTTTTACATTCCCCACACGTGTCTCTAGTCTTAAAATGGAAGGAAATTAGATTACATGGGGCCAAAGTTAGGCATTGACCATCTAAGTCTAAATATATTCATTTCGATATGACTACCTTTTTATATATATATATATATATGAAAAATACATGTTTTTTTTTTTATATTTATGTATAATTCTGAATATTATTATTTAAATTTAAAATAAATATCTAAATTCATTTTAAGGTAAAGTTATATTATCAAAATCTTAATATTCCAAATTTATGATTTCTGAACAATAAATATTCAATCTATTTTATCTATTATAATTATCACCCTATATTGAATACAAATATTTTGTAAAAAAATTAAAATTAAAATCCAAGTAACATGAAAATTAAATTATTTTTGCCCACCGCCCTTTGAGACTTTAAAAAGTAGAAAACTAAGGAAAACAATGAATGTAAGCATGAAGATGATGATATCAAAGTGATTAGCAAGTTGGGCTGTTAAGGGATCAATTCATTGGGTCTGTCCTTTTCAACAAAATGGGTTGATTGCTACTTGGTTGCTGTCATTTGTATCAATTCCATGAACCCACCCGAATCCGATTTATTTTTTTATAATGTTTTTATCAAGGTAGTTAGTATCATACCGATCAACGTATTATTTTTGTTTTAGTCTTAATATGTCTTAGTATCGATGTATTTTGATGTCCCATTTCGAATTAATAAATGCACTGAAATCTTGACTGAAATTGAACTTAGATTATAGTACTGATTGAGAACTGAAACAGTATCGCACCAACCTATATAATATTGACTACCATAGGAGAAAGGATTGTATGAAACTGCAATTTCAAGTCAACCCTATCTTTTTTCAATAGGAGAATAACAAATTCCACTAAAAAATACTAAAAATAAGAAGGATGGAAGGGAATAAGAACGACGTGAAATCACATTTTTATACAATTCCTTCTCACTACTATAGATCCTATTCAAAACCCAATTTAGATTCGAGCTAATATTAAATAACAATTCGAACATACTCATTTTTATAGTAAACACTCTTAAAATTCTTTTGTTAAATTTACATATCTCCTTTTAGGAAAACTTTACCTTAAATCCAAAAATTAAAGAATCAAAATTTCCAAAAATAAAAGGGACTAAATTCAAATATACAAAAAGTACAAGGGACTTTGAGCATATTTTTTAAATGCTTCAGATTAAGGATTCACTGTTCCAAATGGCAAAGCATGTTCAACAAGTCAAAAAAAATTACATATAAAACTACTTATATATATATATATATATATATTGCTGTGAGTACAACATTTCCATGCAAAACAGAGGATGAAATTGTCAAAAGCATGAAACATTAACTCTAGTTTTGCACCATCTTTCCCTTCTTACTGCTTCCAACTGTAATAAAAACAACAGCCAACAATTTTTGTTAATGAAACCTAGGAAAATGGATATGTAATAATAACCATATAATCGAACGGTGATCGTAACTTACGGTTGATAACGGAGAGTTCCGAGCTCTTCAACACACGCAGCCGCTTCACCGTCGATACAAACATACTGCGAATCCAATCCGGTATGATTATGGTTAAGATACAAGCAATTTAATGCCGGTTTTAAGACGGAAAATTACAAGACAACTCGAATACAAATGTATACATTATACGGAATAAGTAGGATGTCGAATTTCATTAGATTTATAGGGATAAGATGCTTACTGCCACGGGACATCACCGACAAGCATCCGGTCGCCTTCGTTATCCTCGTAAACAAGTGTATATTCCCCGTTTCCATCCAATACACCGGTAATCGCTTTCTCTTCCTCTTGCTTCGGTCCATCAGCAGAGGGATCTCGTTGAGCTGCACCGGATCAAAAACAAAGACAAATAGATCGATCATTGTATATCACATTCGCATAACTTAATTAGTACAAGCATGCTTCGAATTCGGAGATACCTGCAAGGAGGCCTCTGAAGAGTTCATCAACCGCAGCCGACAGTTTTCCATAGCTATCGTAGGCTTTGAGATCGACTTTCCGTCCGATCGGGACTCCATCCATGTTGATTTTCACGAATAGACCCTTACCACGAGTCTCGGGGGCAGCCGGTTTTCTTTCGTTAGCAACCTTGTGAGGGAGACTAGTTGGTGATTCAGAAGCTAGTTTTGAAGTGGTTGCAAGATTTTTCCTGAATGAGCGAATCGGCGGCCATCCCACGACCGGACCCGGAGCAGTCCTGTTTTCATAATTATAACACGATGTTACCTGGACTCTTTCATTTTTCCTAAAAGATTTCATATTGAATAGACCCTCGAAACATAGAAAAGTAGAAAATAAAACATGCATTCATATACAACACTCACTAATATAATTTCGGATTGAACCGGTTGATTGAACTAAGAATCGATGGTAAGCTCGGCCTGAGCAGTACACTAAAATCGGCCATTAGTCCGACCGGTAAAAAAACCAGTTCAACAAGTAAAAAAAGCCGTATTTATAAATTTATTTGTAATTAATGAAATTTATTAAAGCCTATATACTACTAAGACACACCCTTTTCTTTTTGTTGAACACTAACTATTTTAATGTTTATTTAAGGTTTAATACCTATTTTGGCCCTTATACTATAGTGCATTTCACTTTGACATATACTATAGTGAAATTTTTCACTTTTACCCTTGTACTATAATGAAATTCTCACTTTGACCCTTTTACTATTGTTCACGCGTGGGATTTTAACGAAAATGGTCAAGGGGCTAAAACAAAATATTCATTAAAAAAAATATTAGGGGCAAAAGGACCGGAAAAAAATAGTAAAAGGGCTAAAATGAAATTTTCATTAAATAAAGGGGCAAAAACAGGTATTAAACCAATATTTAACATAAAACAGTATACAAATGTTCGGGAAAATAGTATTTCCGTTTATGATTTATATATAATATTTGAATAGGAGGAGATACTATAGATAATAGACAAAAATGGTAAAATTTATACATCCAAAAAATAAAGATCAACAAATCATGTAGTAAAATAACATAAAAAAGGAACACAACACATGAAAGATCAACAAAATTTGAGATTTTTCATCATGTAATAAAAACATGAAAAAGGTATGAAGATAATGAAACATGTAAACAACCATGCATGGACCACATAAACATAAAGCTCAACTCAAGTACCTCTTTTGAGAACAGTTGGGAGGCTTTGGCTGGTGGTGGTGGTTTTTGGCCCATGAGGCAGCCAAAACCGCCCCACCACGTTGGTCCTCCTGTGGTGGTGGAAACTTATTATGTGCCTGTTTTGCATTGCTTTTCATTGAAGAAAAATACCCAAATGAGACCAAAGGCTCATCTTCTTCACCTGGTGGACCAAGCTTCAGCTCTAGTTTCTTCTCTTCTGAAGATCCATGGCTTACACCATTTTGATTTTCAATGAAATCCCATTTTTTTTCTTGAGGAATCAAATCAAGAAGCCTCTTTGAACAACCACTCTCCATATTAAAACAAGACAGCTTTTTGTTTTGTTGTATTTGAAGAACAAGAACTTGAAACGAACTGTAAAAAAAAAAAAAAACAAAAACAAAGTAAATCTTAAAGTATCAGAAAAACAAAGAAAATAACAAATGAAAAAGACATAAACCATTGAAGAAACTTGCTCTATACCTTTAAAAATGAGTCGCACTCATGAATAGAAATGAAAGGTCGCTGAGGAATTTCAACAAACAAGGCAAGAACATTAAAAAAAAAAAACCCAACACTAAAAGAACAAAATGTTTTGTTTTTAACAACACAAAGAGCAAAGAACTATAATAAAAAGATGTGAAGAACACAACAAAGGAAGGGAAGCCATGAAAGAGAGAGCTTAAAAAAGAGAAAAAGACCAGAACAGATTCCCCTTTACTCAATGACCCAAAAATGGGAAAAAAAAATTAGAAAAAGGGAAAATTTTAGAACACCAATCACGCAACCATAGCTAAAACAACATTGGGTTTTGTTTTTTGTTCAGCTCAAGAAGCAAAAGCTTTGCTGTTTTGTTCTGTGTTCTTATTGTAAAAATGTAAAGAAGATAAAAGACCCATATGCTTAAAATGTAAGCCACTTGTTGTCTTAAATCAAAGTTTTCATTTTTAATTTGGATTTTAAAAGCTTTACTTATTTAGTTACAGAGTGAAGAAAAGGATGGGGGAATTTCTTTTTCACTTTATGCTTTTAATGGGGATAACTATTGGGGGAGGGGAACTTTGGAACTAAAGTTTTCTAGTTTTGAGATCAACTAAAAGACAAATTTATTGCTACTTTTTTGGCCTAGAAAGTGTAGCTGTAATTCTTGTATTATTGACTGAAATTTTTTAAGGGTAAATTTCACTCGCTAAATTATTAAAAAATTTATATTTTGATCATTTAATTTTAATAATTATTAAATTATTCAAAAAAATTTATTTAAGTTGTTAAATTGTTAAATTTGTTATTGTATGACCTTCTCTGTTTGCACCGTCTACATCAATTGAAAGCTCTCATTTTCCTTCTCTTTTACAGTTCAGTTTTTTTTTTCATGAAATAACTTTAAACGTTAGGAATTTGTGAACCAAAATCTAAACAGTTTATATTTTTTTACTGATCTCTGACATTGATTACCAGATAAGCTTGGATTTATGGGATATCTTAAATAAAAAAATTCTAAATAGGTCAATGATTATTTTATAATTTTTTTAAAGTTAAATGACTAAATTATAAAGTTATTAATAGTTTAAGAACATTTAACATAAATTAGCTTAAATACTTTGATTAGTTGAAGGTTTAATTAAAGCTGATTTTTTAAAATTGGTTTAAAAGAAAGAAGGAGAGAGACTTGAGGCTTAATTCAAGACAAAACTAGAGTTTTGCTTTTAAGGAGGAGGTGATAGATGGGATGTTTGTTTGTTTTTTTAAGTTAATTTCATCAAAGATTTTTAAATAATCATTAAAATTTTAATAGCATTTTAATTGGGATTTAAAAATATCAATAATATATTATTTATTTTTTATTAATTTAGACATTAAATATTGAGTATACGAAAAATACGCAAATCAAATTACAAATATATATATATATATATGAAGCAATTGAATCTAATGTGTTACAAAATTTGACCCTAATCTAATGTGTAAACATATTTTTAGTAGATTGTAATAACAAGGCAAAGCCTAGATAACTAACGTGATTAACGCAACTCGAACCCATGCCACACCTAGGGCGATAAACACCTTTAACCATCAGGCGATCACATAGAGTTCAGACACTATGGTTTTTAACATCTCTACTTTGCTATTTTAACTAAAACCTCAATTGTTTTTTATTTCATTTTTATAAATATATTTGTTAGGTAATTTTATTTTTCATCCATATCGCGAGTGTAACATAATTCAGTACTATTATTAAATGTTTGATTAAATTTTGTGTCACATGTAAAATGACACCAACTCAGTCATTGATTTAAAAAAAGTTTCGCATACAATATGAGTGAAAGAAAATATTAGAAAAAATTGTATAATATTTATTAGGAAACTTTCATTAGTCATAAGTTTAAACTTTACACATTGTATTTTTATTTGTTTTATTTAAATATTCATATAAAATAATAAAATATAAAAATACTATTATATTAATATTTAATTATTTATTAAAAATATTTTTAAATACTATTTCTTATTGAATTGTTATTAAGTTGACTCGTGATACCGACGCAATCAATCACATTATAGTAATAAGTGTAGATTACTCTCACACGTGAAGGGTAATCATGTCATTTACATTTCTTTATGAATTATACTTTTTATATTAAAAAATCATCCATAATATTTAACTAAAACTTCTCACTAGAAAATTTCTCATTTTAAAAATTAAAATTATCTTAAAAAATATTTAAAAAAAAAGCTATATATATATCTATTTATTTGATGTTATAATTTAGTATTAATTATACTCTTTATAAATATCATATTTGTCCAAACATAATTATAAAAACTAGAGAAAAATTGCATATTTAACTATTTTATATCAATTTTATATATTTTACTAATTATATGAAATATTTTTTTAAATTATTTTTTTAATATAAAATATGATAATTAAATAATATATTTATTTCCTTCAAAAGCTCTAAAATAATCGTTGCTAAAAAGAATCCGTGTCATCGCCACCAAAGACCAAATGCAATGAACGTTCTTTTAGCGGCTCAACAAACCGACCAAACTTTATTACAATGACAATATTGTCCTTACGGGTTAAATACTTAAATTTAATTACATTAATAATTTTTTTAGCTAAAATTCATTTTTTTTAAAAGTAAAATTAAACATAACAAAAGAAAAAAGAAAAAATCAATTTTTATTGGACCAATAAATTTTAAAAAATGATCGAATTGTTATTTTTTTAATAAATATATTGACTACAATATTAATTTTTAAATATTGTAGCGCATATGGTAGTTTACATGTACTTCATATTTTCTTTTAAAATTTGATGAATTTTTTATATATTTTATATTTTTTTAGTTTTATAATTCTAAATTATTTGTCAATCTGTCAAATAAAAAAAATAATGTCATGTCAATACGAAGTATACGTAGGTTGCACACCAACCATTCCTGTTAAAATTAACTTGACTCTTATTGAAAATTTGATAGTCAAATTGAAAAAATATATCATTACGCCAATAATTATTATCCCCTACTATGGTGCACAACATAAAACTCGACAACTTCGACAACTTAAATTGTGTTTCTTATAAATTTTGTAAGGGTAAATTACATCTAAGGTCATTAAAATATTAGTAAATTTACTTTTGGTCACTCAACTTTAAAAAATTATAAAATAATTATTAAGCTATTTAAAAATTTTCATTTAAGTCATGGGTTGTTAAAATGTTGTATGGCCTTTTTCTATTCCCACCGTCTGCATCAATCAAAAACTATATTTTCCCTTCTATTCTATAATTCAATTTTTTTCATGAAACAACTATATATATTACGAATCTGCAAATTAAAATTCAAACAATTTTCTTCTCTGATTTTTAACACTGACCGTCAGATCGACTTAGATTTAATGTATGTTTTTCTACTCATCGACGAGTACTAATTCATCGTATCGACCGTCGAATCATCGCTTGAAGCTCACTAACTGGACTTTAAAAAATTTTGAAATAATTTAGTGACTTAATTATTAAAAACTTTGGAAAATTATTTCATTATTTGATCTATTATTAATTATTATACATTAATTCTTAGCCAATGATAAATTAATTAATTAACGTTTATCGTAATTTTATTGTTGTAAAGAAAAGAGACAACCTTTGCAGACTGCCACAAAGGTTTAAACATGGAACAAATATTATAACAGGAGGAGGAGGGAGGGGTTCGGCCGCTTTGACACTATGGTGGGTCCAACTGAGTCAGGCTGTCACTTCACTCGGGGGCTCGTGAATCGGTAATGCTTTTTCGCCTCCGACCACCCAACATGTTCGATATTTAACGCCACATCCTATTTGCTAGTCGGCTGTATTATCATTACGTACGGTCGGTCCCATAGTAAAATAACAATATTTTTCTTTTTCATTTATTGTTACGAAACTCCTACTCCTATCCCACCCGCAATTTAGAGCGCGTCAACTGAGTGTGCTCTTTTTTTTTTTGTGGATAGTTATTAGGTAGTTGGTGTGGAATTTATGTATCAGTCCCTATACTATTTCTTAATTTAGAATTTGATCATTGTACTTTTTTAATTTTAAAATCTAGGTTCAATTGCAACCGATTAACACCATTAATTTTTTGTCAAATTTGTTTGTGTAGTTTTTTAAATAAAAAAATATTCATATAATTAAAATAGCATTATAATGAACTTAAATTTAACAAAAAAAATCTAATAGTGTTTACGATTAGACTTGAATTTTGAGATATAAAAAGTAGAGAGATTGAATTCCTAAAATTAAAAGTAAAAGGACTAAATTTCAAATTTGGAAAGAATATAAAGACTCATTGCATATTTTAATCAAATTTTATTTGTTGTGAAAATAAAAAAATAATTTTATTTTTTGGTAAAAATATATCATAAGTCTTTGTATTATTCATAAATTTAAAATTTAATCTTATATTTTTATTTTTTAAAAATTTAATTACTTTTTTTATTTTAAAATTAAACTCTAATTATTAACATGGTTAAAGTGAGAAAAGTAAACCTAAAGAAATAAACTTAGGGCTCTTTTGAATGGGTAATATGTTTATCTATAATTAATGTAAAAATAATAGTGACAATAAAATTAGATATTATAATAATATTGTAATATGAGATAAAAAAACTAAACTCATACAATGTTTATCTTTAATTTTCATTGGAGACACGTGGGGTGAAAACCCGGGACCTAATCCGTTCTATTTTATTAGTTTCAATCAAGAACATCAGGGATTACATGTTCCCATTATAAACGGAAATCAGGACCGTTCATTTTCAACGTACGTGGTGATCTGTACATCTTCATGATGTAGAGCCAAATATATCAGATAAACGGTGATGACGAAGGATGCGTTGTAAAAAGGAGACAGCTGATGAAGTAAACGTCATGTCAAAAATGAGTTCAGCTTTTTGAAGGAGTGTTTTGGTCTAAAATCTAAATAGTAAATTAAGGAAAAATAATAATATTAAATTAAATAAAGGGTACTAAAGGTAGCAGGCAGTCTGATCAAGGGACTTGATCTGATGGGATAACCCCGACCGTTTGATTAACGGTTCCGATCTCTCGCATGATTGATTTGTGATTTTAATCTATTTATTATTAATTTAACTTTTTGTAATATTAAATAATGTTAAAATATAATAAAATTAAAATTTAATTATTTAAATTGTAATATAGAAATTATTTTTATTTACGGTTTAACTGTAAATGTTAGATTTTTTTTTGTGAGAAAATGTTAGATCTATTTAAATTTGGTCTTATTTAATTATTTTTAACAGTATAATAAGTAAATTTATTTATTTAATAGTAGATACAGTAATTTGATCTGATTCTTATGGTAAAGGGACCTACCAAATACATCTACCTCTCTCAGTATCAGTGCAGGTTATTATGTTAATATCATTAAAAATTTTAATATTTTTTCTTAACATTTCCATTAAAAAAAATAATGTGACTATTATTGAATGATTAATGACCAAATTTAGTTCAAAAATTTGAAGGGTCAAATTGACGAAATATATAAATGTATAGGGCCAATTTTATCATTTTGCCTCATTACAATAACTTGAAGATATTGATTCGAGCGTATTTAAATTTGTAATATTCTCTAATTCAGTTATTTTAAAATTTGAGGGTTTGATTTGAATCGAGTTTAAGTATCTTTTGCCCTAAATGCATTATTGGCCTTAAAATGTGTAAACTTTTTTCACTTAAGGACCTAAATTTTTTTTATCAAACATGAGACCTAAACTATGATTTTTGTCTCGTTTAAACTTAAAACACTATATCAACTAATAAAAGAATGACATGTGGCGTGTTCTTATTAAACGTTATACATTTTTTTTGAGTAAAACAAGATGATATTGATAGTTTCACTATTACTTTTGACCCCACTAAAAATAAAGAGAAAAAACAACACACAATATTATTAAATTATTAGTTAATTTATGTTTTGATCACCTAACTTTAAAAAAATTCAAAATTATCACTAAACTATTTAAAAGTTTTCATTTAAGACATTAGATTGTTAAAATCGTTGTTATATGGCCTTCTATGTTTGCATTGTTTGCATCAATCGAAAACTCGTATTCCCCTTCTCTTTTACATTTTGGTTTTTTTCTTCATGAAACAACTTTTAATGTCATGAATCTACAAACCAAAATCCAAACCGTTTTTTCTGTGATATCTGACATTGACCATCATATCGACTTGGATCTAATGTTTGTTTTTTTTACTCGTCAATAGGTACTGATCAATTGTAATGATATTAAATCGTCACTTGGAACTCAGTAGCTGAACTTAAAAAAAAAAAAACAAAAACAAACTTAGCAACCCGAAAACTTAAATTAAAATTTGAATAGTTCAATAACTTAAATAAAAACTTTCGAATATTTCAATGACCATTTTGTAGCTTTTTGAAGTTAAGTGACAAAAATGTAAACTTACTAATAGTTTAGTGATCTTCAGTGTAGTTTACCCAAAAAATAAATACCTAAATGAGAAAAATGATAGTTTGAAGACCAGTTTATATAAATTTTAGTACGTCAAAATGTAATTTTTTACATATATTGTTTATATCGTACTAACAAGTGTTGGTTGTAGTGATAAGAAACAATGTACTTTCTATGAGAGAATACAAATTCAAACCTCGGAGACGATATTATCAGGAGGAGCAACCACAAACCTTGAACATGTATCGTAAAATGGACATGAAATATACAAAAACAAAAAATAATATTTATGTCGTGTCTGAATTTATTTGTATTTCCAAATTTACCCTTTTAATTTGTGTTTGCATATAATATGTTCATGCGCCGCTACAAGATCACTTGTTGGACCCAATTCCGGATTTTCTCCTCTGCTTTGGGCCCTTTCTCTTTTAAAGTTATTTTTGGCAAAGCTTTTACTATTATTATATTAATTATTTAATGCAATAAACCAAAATAAAAAGGCAATTTTAATTATTTAAATTGGGAGACTATGAGTGTGATTATTACAAGCATGGAGCTTGCTAGCTAAAAGGCAAAGATGTTGATAACAACCATCAAAAATAAATTAATAAATAACATTTAGTCCTTAAATTTGGTATTTTTTTCATTTTAGTCCTTAATTTTTTTTTGTCCACATTAGTTTTGGAATTTAGGATTTTTTTCCCAATTCAGTCTTTAAAATTTTGATTTTATTAAAGTGCAGTGATGTGACGTTGTGAGATTGTTCCACATCATTATTTGAATATTTTTTAAAATTATATAATTTCTTTATAATTTTTTAGATTATATATATTAATTTTTAAGTGAAAATATGACACTATACGACACACTCTCTTATTTTTATTTGTGGGTTAAATGGGTGGCTGTGATGCAATGCATTCAAAAGAATAAGGTTTAAATGCTTTGAATTTAGTAAGACCTTCTTTGTCCCCCTTGATTTTGGATTAGGTCAAGTTTATACTTAATTAAAAAAAAAAAGCACATTTATGTTTATTTTATGGTTGCATGTAAGGGTAGTTTTCATGAGTTGGATTTAATTATTATTTAATGACAACAATTTGAGCCGTTTAGTAGAATTTAAGTGGGACCTAAATTGACTTTTATTTTAACAAAATTGATTGGATCGGAGATTAGATGGAATATTAATTTAGAAAAGTTTTGAATTAGTTGAACCGTGAATCGTTACGGGTTGAGCTAAAAGACTTGGTTGAATTGAGTTTTAATATTTTTTATTTTTATAATTTTTTTAATGTTTCATTTAATTGAACTATCTAGACGGGTTGAACCAACGAACCTATAGGACTGTCCTCAAAGTTGGGAGACAAAACCTTGTATTGGAATAATACTTTCGATTGTTGAGGGCGATGTTAACTTATTAACAAACGACACTTTAAAGACTTATCTAAAAAAAATGATATCCATTAAAATAATTATTTATTGTGAAATAAATATTAAATATAGCTAGTAAATAACAAAAAAAAAATAGCATTTGGTTTAATTTGTTTCTAATCTAAAATAGAGTGATTAAGGATTTAAAACTCATTAATTGCAAATATATATTAAAAAACAAGTTTTTACCAATTTAATATAAATTTTACTAGTTAAATCGGGTTTTAATTATTTCAATTTTTATATAATTATTATATACATCCCTCAAGCAAAATAACTAATTGTTGATTTAATCGATTTTGATTTGATTGGTTCGATTTTTTTTTAAAAGATCATGCATTTACAGAGAAGATTTGTTTGGATAAAAAGAATCATAAGAAGATAGTGATAGATCATAAACAAGGATTATAAAATATTTGAAAAAATAAATGGAAATGAAAAACGTGGTCAATGAATTTGGACGAATATTAAAAAAAATTTAGTTGGGATGTCATAGTTTCATAAAGACAAAGAATGGGGGATCAAACCAAACATATCTTTATGTTTTTTTTGTCCCATTCCAAACAAAACCCATATCCTGAAATGCAAAATTTAAGGCTGCGAAAAAAAATAATTTATTTTTAAATTTTCATTCGAGATGAAAATTAAATTATTAAATTATTTATTTAATAAAATATACCTTTGGTTTTTATAATTAATTTCCAACTCGAATTGAGAATTTTCAATGATAATTAAAAATAAATTATATGATATTACTTTTATTTAGTTTGAATATGTGACACCGTCAGAAATTACTTGAGAAGTATCTATGGATAGTGCTCCATCTCATATCGTCTGATTGACCACTAAGGAATCAATTATATTTGCATCTCATCTTTCATCAAGCCACCTGCTTTTAACAAGAACACTTCTATCTTCAAGTTGGATCATTAAAGCGTAATGATTTTGTACAAACTTAATAAGGAGAATGTCAGCACAATATCATGTTTGACAATAGCTTGTGTAGAGTGACCTTACCACTAGGCTAGCCTCACAATCGCCATATTCAGGATCTATCAGTGATGTGGCATTACTGGATAAGAGATCCTTCTCTTATATATACTCTGAGGAAAGATAAAGAAATGATCTTTCCCCATCAGCAACTCTAGGCAATATCCTTAGCATTATGGCTTCCTTGTCTTCACCATCTCCTCTACTTCACTCACTTGCTTTTTTGACACTTTGCTTGTTTAGGTGAACCGGCCTCCTTAGCACTACTACTTTCTCCTATTTGTCGCTCCCCTTGTTGAATACTCGTATCAACACTAACTAATAAACCTGTTTAAGAGTTGTGCAATCCGTCTAAAGTCGGAGGCTCATCTAATATTCAAGAGGGCTTGGGTCCTTTAAGAAAAATATTAAGTTCAAAATAATGAGCTTGAACCAAATAAAAAATAAAAAAATTCATGCATAAAATACGAGCCGGACTTGAGCTTTAATATCCAAAACCCAAGTCCAACTTATTTTCAAGTTTATAATATAATTTCTTTTCTTTTCTTTTATATGTTTTATAACTTATATAATATTAAACTAAATATACTGTAATGTAATGTAAATATTAAAAAATACATTGTTTATGATTAGACATTTAATAAAAGAAATATATATAATGGTAGTAAAATTATATATAATTACTAAAATATAAATAAAATAGTTATATTTTTAAAAATAAAAAATAATATGGGTGGGCTTAAATTGTTTGAATTAATTATTTATAAATATAGACATATTTTAACAAAATTTGAGATTCATATTTCTAGTCGGACGGAATTTAAATAATTATATATAAATTTAATAGCGTCATTAAGTCTGGATCAAATCCAAACCGAGGTGTGTCATGAAAACCTCTACTAAATAATGTGTTTGCTAAATTAAATAGTAAAATACTGGAATTTGTTTTTTTTTTCTTCGTTTTTTGGGCCATCTTTTGGTGGAAATGGCAGTTTTTAAAAATGAATGGGTCATTTTAGAAGGTATGGACTTTGGGGGGTTCCAAATTTAAACTGTAAGTCTATTATCCATGGTAATGCTATTATTTTAAGCATTATTTATATTTAAAAATACCCATGTCCGATTCATATTTGACACATATGAACATATATTCCTCCAAATATATGAACAATATGGAATATACCTGTATCAAACACATACTTATGCCCTTACACTTGTTCCAACTTTTATATACTTATATTAATGTGTGTCGGATATAAGCATATATCCAACACGTGGATGTTCAACTTATGTCTGCAACCCTATTTGCAAAGTGAAGCTAGCACAAGTCGGGGCGGATCGAATGAACGTCGAGAATGAAGAGTGGCCAAATTATCTATCAACATAACATCTCCTTTCTTCCAAGGGATGGGAACACTTTCATCTTCAAGGATTTTCAAGCAATCGTAGATGATATCGGCCGGTAACGGTTGGCCATCCCCGAATGTGACGGCTTTCACTGGGTCGTTTCTTGCGTCTTCCCACCCCGTATATGCTGCCACCATGCTGTTGAACCAGATTTTGCGTTGCCTTGATTTGTCGTACTTAATGGCTGGTATTGGTCCCATTACTGTTTTCACTCCATTGCTAAGCCATTCTAGCTTCATTCCTAGCTTTGCAGCCCTGCGACAAGTTTTGTAATTAATAATTGGGTTAATTGCACCATACGGTCCTAGAACTATGGCCCGGAATTTTAAATTGGGTTAGTCACACTATACGTCCCTAAACTATTTAAAAAGTTTAAAATTGGGTTAATTACACCATATGTTCATAAACTATGACCCGAATTTTATACTGGTTCCGAACTTAAAAATGTCCTAAATTCTAATTTAGTCTTGAAAAATCAGTATCATATCAATCAAATTCTTCTGTTAAGTCTACAAGTCAGCTTAAGCATTAAATGCCAACTCATATATAATGTAAAGCATGTTTAAAACATATTGATCAAATTTCATTCACGTGTATACTTACTGCATTAACAACTTTATTCTCATTTAAGTCAACAATTGGGTTAATTACAAAATTAAGTCCTTAAACCCTACACCAAAAATCAATAAGTCATTAACATGGATTAACTTAAAAAAGAAGTAATATAATTTTTTCTGAAAATCAATTTTCAAAATTGGGTCAATAATTGGGTTGATTACACGACATGTCCTTAAACTATGATCCAAATTCTAAATTGATCTCAAACTTAAAAAATGTTCTGAATTCTAATTAAGTACTTATCAGTACCATGTCAATTAAGTCCTTTCATTAGTCTACACGTCAACTTAAGTGCTAAATGCCACCTCAGATCTAACGCAAAGCATGTTTAAAACACATTAATCAAATTTTAAATATGTATAGACCTACTGCATGGACAACTTGAATATGATATATATATTTTAGCATGTTATATCAAAAGATTCAAAACTATACTGCATTGTATTTAAAATATAATCCATGCGTTTAAAATATGTTTTTATATCAATCTGATTTAGTAGCATTTACCGTCTAAGCTTATGGTTAGGCTGACGGAAGGATTTGATTGAACTAAATCGAAATCGAAGCTACTTCATTGAGTCGATAATGATGAAATCACTGACCTTTCCTCGGCCACTGCCTTGTCGGACGTCAAGAATGTTGATTTCCAGCCACGACCAATGGGAGATGAAGGATCATCATCTTCCCCTAATACCCTGGTATACAACAATCCATGCGCCTCCAATCGATCAACAAATTCTGGGTATTTCTCTTTCATTTTCTCATACACAATGTGGCTTAGAACTATGGGGGTTTCTCCCCCACTGCCTGGTTCAACTTCACAAAAGAAGAACAACTTTGATGGAAATTCAGGAACCTGCAATCACATAAGACCATAAACATCGTAAATAATTGATGAAAATACAGGAGAAACTAGGTGATTCATGGGCATGAAGGAGAATAATGATGGGGAAAGAGGTCATCAAGCACAATATCGCCTGACAAAACATCAACAGATGGAGTACACTGAACTCAACAGAGGCACCCAACCAGGTATTGATTCGGAATGAAATTTCTAACTTGGATGTGCAAGTATTGAGTAATTTAAAGACCATGATTGAGGGTCCTATTAAACCAAAATGGAAGCACACTCAGGATGAAAATTCTTGGTTAGATCAGCATATTTTCAGGTACTTAATAGTATACAACCAAAGGGCACTAGTACACACAGCTCCAACATCCCAAAGAAAATATCGCAATTTCTATGGTCATTAAAGTTACCATACAAGGTGATCACTTTTCTTTGGAAAATTCTTAACGGGGCTCTACCTCTACCTTGCAAAACTGAGATACAAAAGAGAATACATTCCATACGTACTGAGTGCACATTCTGTCAAATGGACGCAAAACATCTGCTCTGGGAATGCAATTTTGCTAGAGCAGTGTGGCTTGGTTCATCGTATGAGATTCGCATCAGGGAGCTCAACATAAGTTCGATTAAGGAATGGATTAATGGAACTGGCACTAGTAGGTAAAGATTTTATGGCAAATGAGCTTATAGGTTTTGCGATTATACTATGGAAAATCTGGGTGCACAGAAACAAAGTTTTTTACAAAGGAGCCAATCCAAATCCTTTCAAAGTAGTCAAGAAAGCAGATGAATATATTAAACAGATCAAGAAAGCATAAGCAAAAGATAGAGTTAGAGAAATAATTAGGGTGAGGTCAATGACCTTCAACACATATCAGATGGAAGAACAGGGTCAACATTCGAAGGAAGAATTCGGCACGGAAATGGAGCAGCACTAGTAACGTCCCTCAAAGCAGGCATTTCCTCATGCATATTTAAAATGAAAGACAAACTGATTGGTAGCATCCTTGGAAAAAAGCACTACTCAATCCAGTGGACACTCAAACCATTATTGGACGACATCCATATCCTAAGATAGCAGATGCAAAGTGTACTGTGAGTCAAATTTCAGCATAATAGAGGACTAAAACCATAATTATACCTATTTATTAGAATTTCACATAACTATAAATTGGATAATGTATAAAAAAAGAATATACTAATACAAAACCATTCAATCATGAATTCATAATTTAGTCAAATTTGAGTAAATTACCTGAGCCATCTCATGATGAAAAGGAATCTTTTGATCAGGCGGCGATTCATTTGCAGTAAAAACACGACCGACTACGTTAGTCCGAGGAGCTGCCCCGCCGACGTACGGCAACTCTTCGAAGCCGAAAGCCTCGACGACGTCGTTGAAATCTTTGGCCGTTTTCACAGGGAATCCCCTGAAGAGCAAAGCTCCGGATTTGAGCAACAAGGAATCGAGAAAAGGTTTATGAGATTTGATGGCTTCGGTGAAAACGGAGAGTGAAGAAGGGCTCGATTTAGGGTTCGGAGATAAAATCGAAGGGAAAGCGCAGGAACCGTAGTGTTTTTGGTGATTGGGAAGTTGAGTTTCGATGAAGTACTCGGCTTGGGCTGCCATTGTTAAAAGCTTTGGGAGGTTTTAGTTACTTTTTTGTGTTAAACTATGCGGTTTATCTTTAAAAAAATGGTGGGAATGTAGAGTCACGCGCCGAATGTGGTTGTGGTTGTGGTTTTGGTTTTGAACACTGTAGAAGGTAATTTGGATGGGTTTTGCGACTAGGTTCAACGTAGAGATGGTGATATCCGGTCCCATATAAGATATTTAGATCAATTTTGTTTTCAATAAATGAATTTATTTATTTTTGTCTGAACTTAGTTTAATTTTAAAACGATAAACTCAGATCTGAACCGTCCCACCCATTTTTAATTTTTTAAAATTAATTTTTATTTAAAAATAAATTTACAAAAATATATAATACACTAAACGCACTAAAATGGAAGTTTTTAACACGGTAAAAGTACATTAAAAAATATTTATCTTAATAAACACTACCATAAATATAATAAATATTTTATTATATTAAAAAACACAAATAAATATAATAAATATTTTATTGTATTATATATAAATTTTTAAAATTTTATATTTTGAGTTTAGTTATTTAGTTAGATAATTTTTTAAAAAATTGTTATTAGGTTTGATTTAATATATGTATAAATAGATATATATATATAATTATTATTTAATATATATAATTTATTTAATAATTTTATAATATAATATAGTTGGCCTGAACCAGTTCAGACTAGGGCAATATCCCTTGAATTTTTTATAAAATATTTTTATAATTTATAATTTTTTATATTTTTTATATTTTTTAAAATTATAGGTGATAATGTAGCACAATTTTAGAGTACCACGTAGGGTGTAAATGACACATTGGTAATTGCAAGCTACTTGAGTTCGACTCAAAAAAATTACCACTCGAGCTTAAGCTATTGATCGAGCCGAATTCGAGCTTAGTAATACTTGACTCGAACAACCCGCGAGCCTTATTGATCTTTTCATATTTTTATATTATTAAATTATATTATTGCCCTTAATATATATTATTAACACTAAGCTTAATTATGGAGCCGAGCTCGAGCTCGAGTAGTTCAATTATATCTCGAGCCGAGCTCAAGCTTAAAAATAAATATTCGATCGAGTTCAAGCCCCAAATTTCTAGTGGAGCTCGAACTTGACAATATTCGAGCTCAGCTTGGTTCGATTACATCCTTAATGACATATCATCACACCTTAATGAAAAATCCAAGTTCAAGATCAAATTATAAAAAAATTAAATTTTAAAACTAATGTAGATAAAAAAAAATCAGGGACCAAGTCAAAAAATTTATCAAGTTTAAGGATTAAAATATTGTTTTATCTTCTTTTTCTCGTCAATTAAAATTTAATTTAGTTGTTATTATTATTGTTATAACGTGTTGAAAAGACATGAATTCAAATGCATTTAAACTGTTAATATTCTCCGCAAGAGAAAAAAAAAAATCCTCTCACTTCATTATTTATTGTTTTCTCTTTAATTTTTTTTTTTTTTTTGTGTTAGATAAATTTCTTTGATATTTTTAATAGAAAAGTGCTGAATTACTCTTTTCTCCTAAAATATGAGTTGTTTTAATAATTTTGTACTTAACTTGATAATCACCAATTTATGATTGGAAGCTCCAAATTTGATTAAATATATGGATAAATTACACCTAATGTCATTAAATTAATATTACGTTTATGATTTGGTCACTCAACTTCAAAATGTTACAAAATGGTCATTGAACTAGAAAATTTTCATTCAAGTCACTGAACTATTAGAAAGCTTTTATTTAAGCCACTAGTTGTTAAGTTTTCTTTTTAAAAAAGCCCGACTAATAAGCTGCAAGCGATGATTTGATGATCGGTACAATGGATCAGTACTCATCGACGAGTAGAAGAACATACCTTATATCCAAGTTAATTTGGCGACCAATGTTTTACATAAAAAAAAGAAAGTTGTTTGGATTTTGGCTTGCAGATTCGAAACATTTAAAATTATTTCATGAAAATAAATTGAACCATAGAAGAGGAGTGAAAAGAAAGCTTCAATTAGTGTAGGCGGTGCAAACAAAGAAGGCCATACAACAATAATTTTAATAACCTAGTGATTTAAATTAAAACTTTCAAATAGTTTAGTGATCATTTTGTAACTTTTTGAAGTTGAGTAACCAAATTATAAACTTACTAATAGTTAATGACCTTAAGTGTAGTTTATCCTAAATATATTTGGTTAGGGTTTCTCTTCTGTTTGGTTGCTAAGAAAAAACCATGCAACTAAGCGAAAACAAGCACATTTTGATACTACATAAATTTACTAAAGAGATCCTGTCCGCCACCTACACATTTGAGTCCTTCAAAAGACTTTAATGGTTAAATTTTGCCATAAGTTTCTGTATTTTTCAAAAATGTAAATTTTATCCCTTGTATTTTTATTTTAAAAAATTTAGTCTTTTTAAAATTTAAATTTTTTATAAATATAATGACTTATAGCATATTTTAACCGACTTTATCTAGGGCACCAACTTCTTTAGCAAAATTGGTATTGTTTGAAATTATTAAAGCATGTTTAAAGTGTAGAAATTCAAAAGGATTAAATCACTATCTAGTGTTTGAATCTGATAACTATTCTTATATGAAGTCCTAAACTTGATAATTGTTCTTATATATATCAGGGCTGAACGAAGCAACTATTCGCACATTTGGGCTTGAACTATTTTTTATCCAAGTCGACCCTAAACTTCACAATTATTTCTATATTGAATCTTGAACTTGATAATTATTCTCACATTGGAGCTTAGACGATATTTTACTTAAAACCCAATATGAAAATAGTTACTAAATTCAAACCCTAAAAATAAATTAACCTAATTAAAAAACTTATTCCAAATACTATTAAAAGTAACAATCAATTTTATTTTATTGGCATATGTAAAGTTGGAGAAATGATTGTATGAAACAGTGACGTCACGTCATCTGTATCCCTTTTCAATAGATTTATGCCACATCAGCATTTTTATTTAAAATACTGAAATTCAGGATAAAAATGCTGAAATTTAGTATAAAAATGCTGATGTGGCATAAATCTATTGGAAAGTGATACAGATGACGTGGCGTCACTGTTTCATACAATCCTTTCCCTGTAAAGTTGACGTTCTAGATTTTTTTAATTAATAAAATTAGTCAAATTTGAAAATTTGTTCCACGATGCATTAATTTAATCCAAATTTATTTCCACCTTCTTGATTTTGTTTTCTATACTTTCATAATTTATTGTTATAAATTTAATCTTTGGTATAGAGACTTGATTTAGATAACTGTTTGTAATTTTAAAAAAAAAATGATAAATATCATTATCATCACATATTTTTTTTATTAATGAATAATCATTTTATAAAGGGTGATATGTGTCTAATTTTTTTTTATCTCTATTAATATTAAATAAAGTTTGATGTCAACTGTTAAAGCTTTAATGGAACACTAATTTAATGGAAATGATGGGAAAAAATTTATTTTACAAAGTAAATTATATTATTTTAAGAGTATTTTTGTCATTTTATTTCTTTTATATAGAAAATAGTAAAGTATCCATAAAAATTAAAAGGGTAAACTATAAAAATAGTCATTTTTGTTTGCTATAGATTACATTTTAGTCGTTTATGTTTGAAATGTTACGTTTTAGTCACTTATGTTATCATTTTGTTACAAAGTGGTCACTCTACTGTTAAACTCTGTTACCTCCCTAACGACAGTCCTACGTGGCAGTCCAAATGAGTTTTAAATGCCAACTTGTATGTCCAGTTGTTGGGATGAAAATAGATTTTTAATTAAATAAATTTAATTTGGACTATCACGTAGGACATCCAAGTTGACATTTAAAACCCATTTGGACTGCCATGTAGGACTGCCGTTAGGGAGGTAACGGAGTTTAACGGTAGAGTGACCACTTCGTAATAAAATGATAACATAAGTGACTAAAACGTAACATTTCAAATATAAGTGACTAAATTATAATATGAGTCAAACAAAAGTGACTATTTTTGTAGTTTACCCAAATTAAAATATACACATATAATAGGATTTGAACCCCAACTTTTATAGTCTTAAACATTTATACTTTACTATACAATTAAAGCTTCAATTAATATTTATATTAAATTTCTATAAATATATATGTTGGTAAAAGTATCATTTAGGCCATTGCACTAAGAGTTAGATTGCATTTTCTCCCTTTATTAAAAAAAGACAAAATAGTCCCTATACGTTAGATCAAATAACAAATTAGTTATTTTGTTAAAAATTACATCTATTTTTACTGTTAAAAATTGGTCATTGTACGTTAGCATAAAATACATGTGGCACTATTTCGTTATTTTATCAACCAAGCCAATTTTTAATGGTAAAAATAGATTAAATTTTTAATAGAAAGAATCAATTTGCTATTTGATCTAATGTACATAAATTAATTTACCTATTTTTCGAATAAATAAAATAAAATACAATTTAACTCTTAGACCTCCATAAATATGTAATAAAAAATTATGTTGTGATAAATCATTTATATACATAATATATATAAATTAAGAAAATTAGGTCACATCATTTGATGAATCTGGATCTAGTACTTGTTCAACTTTTGGAAAATCTTAAAATTTATAATATTTCATTATTTAATTTTAAAGAATATTTCATAATCTTAGTTCTATATTAATATAGTAACAATCAAGACATCATTTCACCTTTTACTTTGTCAATGCAATTTCTTTTTTAATTACAATCAAAATTCAAAATTCAAAACTCAAAAAAAAGTCTAAACAAAAATTATTATAAATTGGCAGTCTTTTCTTTTTTCTGGTACAAAATATAGTCTAAATATAATTATTTAAAACCCTCAAAAAAATATATAATTATTTTAAAAAATTGACTGAAAATATTTTAATTACATATTTAACCAGTATTTAAAAAAATTAAATATTTAATATAATAAATATTTAATAAAATGATATAAGTTTTAATATAAATTTAAATATTAAAAATTTCATCACTTTTCATATTTAAAAGAATTTAAATCGGGTTTCATGATTTTTTTTAATTTTATTTTCACGTTGAACCGGTTTAATTAACTGACCCAATCTTTCTTGTATAGCAATTTTGACTTTTAAGTAGATGAACTGCCTACATACTTTAAGATTAACTTAACTATAAAATTCTCTTTTAAATTATACCGATTTTTACACTTAAGTAAATGAAGTTTTTTTTTTAATTAAAAAATATTTAAATTATTTATTTCGTTTTATTTTATCAAAAGAGTATACATCTTTCAATAAAAACATGCAGCGTTCTAAGTTTTTATTGATTGATATAATATTTCAGGATAAAATTATATGAAATAAATAGTATAAATACCATTTTAGATAAAAAAAAAGAGAGAGTAAGATTCAACAAACAAAATAGTATCTTAGAAAAAACATGTTTTTTAATCAATATTGTTTGTGAACTAAGATAATATACGTAACTATTTCTTTGCTCTCAACCATGAAAATTTAGAGCGAAGAAGAACAAAAAAGAAAAAATGGTGAAGACAAAGCATTATTTCATAAAATTGTTCATCAGCTTTACTCTAGCAGTTCTTGTTCATGCACAAAATCAAACAGGTTGGCTATCCAATTCTTTTTTTCTTTTTAAGAAAAACTAAACAAAACAGCTAATCAAGCTCTTCCCCATGGTTCTTTTAGGGTTCATCAGCTTAGATTGTGGATTACCAGCAGGTTCAAGCTACATTGATTCCATCACTGGCATAAACTACACTTCAGATGAACCATACATTCAAACAGGAACAACCCATAGTTTATCTCGATTCAATTCAAGCATTCAACAACAGTTTCTTGAAAATCTTAGAAGTTTCCCACAAGGTGTACGACATTGCTACCAGCTGAACCTCACAAAAGGAGAAAAATATTTGATCAGAGCAAGTTTCATGTATGGTAACTATGATGAAAAGGATGAAAACCCAGAATTTGATTTGTATTTAGGACCTAATCTGTGGGCTTCAATGGTGTTTGAGAATTCAACAAGTGTTGTTGTTAAGGAAATCATTCATGTTGTTAAAGCAAGGTATCTTCATGTTTGTGTTGTTAATACTGGGAAAGGGATACCTTTTATATCAGTTTTAGAGTCAAGGCTTTTGAGTAATTTAACTTATAGCACTGATTCCGAAACACAAGCTTTGGAGTGTTTCTTAAGGATCGATATTGGTTCATCATTAAATTCGAGTTTCCGGTAAGTTTCTGTTCTTTTCGCTATCGATTTTCATAGCATATTAACTGTAATAGCATTCGTTATGCCTGTAATGTTTATCTCAGGTTTCCTGAAGATATTTATGATCGTATATGGCAACCTTATAGAAGAAATGATTTGGCAACAATAAATAGCTCTTCCTCCTTGATAAGTAACAGTTTTTTTGATCCACCATTGGTGGCCATGATGACTGCTTGCATACCGATGAACGGTAGCCAAACTTTGAATTTTACGGTTCGGGATTCCGATCCTGATGTTGAATTTTATTTCTACATGCACGTTGTGGAACTTGAAGAGCTACAAGCTAACCAGACCAGAGAGTTCAACATCTATCTTAATGATAATCTCTGGTATGGACCTTTTAGTCCCACGTATTTGCGTGGAAACACGATCCGAAGCTTACTATCTGTAAAAGGAGGCCAGTTTTCGATGGAAAGTACCAGAAGTTCGACTCATCCGCCCATCATAAATGCCTTTGAGGCTTATAAGGTGAAGGAACTTGTTGAATCACAAACACTTGAAAGAGAGGGTAGGTTGTCTCGAAAACAAATGAATGATTTTCTTTGGTCAATTGTTCTTGATTTTCCGGTTCTTACATGTGTGTCTTTTGTAGTTAATGCGATGATGAATATAAAATCGATGTATGGATTGAAGAAAAACTGGGAAGGTGATCCTTGTGCTCCAAGAACATATTCATGGGAAGGCCTTGATTGCAGCTACGAGGATTCGGATCCGCCTAGGATCGTATCTTTGTAAGTGTATGCCTTGGAGTGCAAGTTAGCTACTAATTTTCATTAAATGATTTCATAATCATTGTTGATGAAGCTATTGTTCATGGAATCAGGAACCTGTCCTCTAGTGGTTTAAGTGGAGAGATATCGCCGTATATCGGGAATCTCACTCAATTACAGTATCTGTAAGTGTCTCCATCTCATACGAAATAAAATAATTATAGCCCTATGTGAGGATGATGGTGTAGAAATAACAATGTTACTGGTTTTGATATCGATGCCAGGGACCTATCGAACAATAACTTGACAGGAGGAGTGCCTGAGTTTCTAACTCGACTGCAATTTTTGACTCTGATGTAAGTTAACTCAAGAATTAGCCTAAAAAAAATCAACTCCTGAATAAGAATTTAAGGAAGTTTTTAACTTTTTCTTTTTTAGAAACTTGCAAGGAAATGCATTGAATGGTTCGGTTCCTGCGGGACTAATCGATAGGATAAACAGAGGTTTTCTGCAATTGAAGTATGCTTTGCTTTCTTTGATCTATGATTGTGAATATCTAGAAATTGGGATCGGATTAGCCCTTTTCTCCAAATCTTACTTCATTTCACTTTTGTCAATTTAATTGATTAGTGTGGAAGGAAATCAAATTCCGTGCACATGGGAATCATGTACCACAGGGACTAAAACGTCGGAGAACAGTGTAGTGGTTACAGTAGTAGCATCGGTTGCATCGGTGCTGTCTGTTGCCATAATTGTTTCAGCTCTCTTATGGTGGTTTAAACGGACAAAAACATCAGGTCGAGTAGAACGAAACTTACATACCACGGACTTAAGTAGTATAAAATCGACCCTATTGAACTTGTTTTGATGTTATCATTAGCAGGGAAACTGGTTGCAACGCCTCGAAAACTATACCAAGAGTTAAAGAATCGACAATTTACATACTCCGATATCCAAAGGATCACAAACAACTTCGAGAAAGTTATTGGAAAAGGAGGATTCGGAACAGTTTACCATGGTTTCTTGGATGACAATCAAGTAGCAGTTAAGATGTTATCGAAAACATCTTTCCAAGGGTATAAGCAATTTGAAGCTGAGGTATAATCCGATGACAGACCAACTAATACTGATATTTGCTCGTTGAGAATTTGGGTTTTAAATTTATGGTTATATGTAGGTGGAGCTTCTTTTGAGAGTTCATCATAGAAATTTGACCGCCCTTGTTGGATATTGCGATGATGGCACCGAAACAGGGCTAATTTACGAGTTCATGGCCAAAGGAAACTTAGCAGAGTATCTCTCAGGTTTCAATCATTCAATCAAATACCATATATTTTCATTGATTAATCAGATTTCATATATCAGTATATTATATGAGATTCTTTCGGTTTTCAGATAGTAGTATCAGTGTCTTGAACTGGGAAGGAAGACTCGGAATAGCACTGGAGGCAGCACAAGGTTAGCCCGAGTTCACCAATAATAGTTCATTTTTTCCGGTTAATTTCATTGACTGATGTACCGAAAAACGAACGAAAATGCAGGGTTGGAATATTTACACCATGGTTGCAAACCACCTATAATCCATAGAGATGTGAAGTCTAGCAACATCTTATTAACTGATAACTTGCAAGCTAAGCTATCCGATTTTGGGTTATCGAAAAGCTTTGAAGGTGGCTCTCATGTCTCCACAGTCGTTGCCGGTACCCCCGGATACCTTGATCCCGAGTACGTACACCTTATCTTGAGATGATCGTTAATTTCAATTCGTTTTCCGCTTGAAATTCTGCAAATTTGTTGGTTTCGATGCTTGGGAATGCAGGTATTCTACTACAAACAGGTTGACCGAGAAAAGTGACGTTTATAGCTTCGGGGTAGTTCTTCTTGAAATCATTACGAACCGGCCGGTAATAGCAAGAACCATAGATGAGCCTACTCACATAAGTCGTTGGGTCGGTTTGATGTTGTCGAACGGAGACATTGAGAACATCGTGGATTCGAGGTTGAAAGGAGATTTCGAGATAAATTCTGTATGGAGAGCAATCGAAGTGGCAATGGCTTGTTTATCTCCGGCTTCCATGAAAAGGCCAACTATGAACCACGTCGTGACCGAATTGAGCGAGTGTTTGGTAGCCGAGATAAACCGAACAAGGGGAGTAGATGACGATGAATCAAGAGACATGATGACCATGGCATCATTGAATTCTGATTCTGACATAGTTCCTCTACCAAGGTGATCAAATCTTCAAATTTGATGCCTTTCTTTTTACATGCTTCATCCACGCCAAAACTATCATAGAATGTCTATACTTATGTATGTATGTATGTATGTATGTATGTATGTATGTGTATGGGTGTGTAATCACTTTTTTCTAAGGGTGTCCAAATTGTAGCTTTATTTGTTTTCAGATATTGAACTATATGTAAGATGTTGAATTAGATTGGTAACTGTGAAATATAAGATGGCTTTTTTGTAAATAAGAATTTAGTGCGGTTAGTTAATAAGAATTTAGATGGAGTTTCAACATCTATAATCACTTTTTTTATTCTAAAGTCTTATCAAGGTACAATTTTTTTTATTTCTATTACTTATACAAAGTTTAGTCAATTTATTTGATTTTTAAAATTTAACCAATCAAATCAAATTAATTAAATAGAAATGATTTTTATAATAACTGTATTAGGTGAGATTGAAGACTCACGTGTCAAAATTGTGTATGGTGGTACTAGTGTTACAGGGTTAGAACTTTAATCTCGTAATTCGTGTAGTTTAATTTTAAATCCACCTGATTATTATAAAGTGAGAATTCTCGATAGTAATTTTTCAATGCATTGAAAATAAAGCGAAAGTAACTTAAAAACAAAATAGCAACAAAAGAATAAGAAAGTAAAAACACGCCAAGTGTTTGAGTAAATGCTCTCAATAAAGGATTATAATTGAGAGGGAATGTCTTTATTGATAGTTGGGTTCCCCTATATCCAACAATACAAATTGAATTACATTGGTTAATCTTGAGTATAATTGTCAACTCCAATTTATAAGTCCCTCGGCTTACCTGCTTTAGAACTTTGAAAAGGTCCTTATGTACTTACCAAGCTCACGATAAATCATAATGTAAAACATTAGATAAGTGTTTGAGATGTACATCGCTCATTGCATTTGCTTGGTTCAATTGCCCATTTTGCATCACCATGTTTCTCCCAAAATTTGATGCACAACCTACTTATCTCATAGATGGTAACCCATTGTTAACTTAACAGGCTTCATATTGGTTTGTCACACCTTTAGTATTTTTAAGGAAGTCTTCGTAACACTCCGATCTACCAAGTTAATATGTTTACCATAATGAACATCCTCATCTAGCTAGATTGTCGAAAATACCTTAGTTCCACATTTCATTTCTCAACTCACCGGTAGAACGCATTGTTGTTGTCGAGAATCCAATATACACATACAATCGGCAAAAAAAACCAGTAGAGCATTGTTTTTGGCATAATAACTTATTTGACCCTCTCAACTTCACAAAAAAAATCATTTAAATTTTCGTCTCTTTTAACCATTGAACTTGCATTGTTTGTAAAAAAAATCACCCTAAAATAGATGGAAAAATTAATGTCTATTAAATTTGCTGATGTGACATCCATGTGTATTTCAAGTTAATAATTAATTAATTTTTAAAAACTTAAAAAACAATTTTTTTATATTTTTATAATTTTATAATAAGTTTAATATTTTTTTAAAAAATATTCTTATCATTTTTTAATTTTTGAAAATTTAAAATATTAATTAATTACTAATGTATGTCATGTCAGCTAAGTTAAAAATTATTAATTTTTCCATCAATTTTGAAATGGTTTGACAAATAACGCAAGTTTAAAAGCTAAAAGAAACGAAAAATTAAATAGAGGGTTAAAATAATTTTTTTACAAAGTTAAAAGGCCACATAAATCATTATATTTTTTTAAATATATAATTTTTAGTAATTTTAGATTTATATAAAAAAAAATTAAATTTTGGAGCGATGACGATATACCATGTTATCATACTATTACATAAACTAATTTTAAAGATTAAAATTTAAAAAATAAATTCTAGAATTAATGTGGAAAAAAATTAATTTAAATTACAAATTAAAAAAAATGTAAAATTGAGAGTGTTTTATCCTTTTAAAAAGACAAGCCAAGCCCATCACCTCTGAACATTTGGGTCCAAATATAATGAATGAATAAATAAATAAATGAGAATAAAAATAAGACAGACAGCCCGCCTTGAGGAGAGCCTGACCAGAAATTCAAAAAACCAAACGGCACAAAATCTAGAGAAAAAAAAAGAAAGGAAAAAAGAAAATTCTCCCGAGAAAAAAAAATGCAAAGATCGAAATCGAAGGCGAAATCGACACGGAAGCCGCTGAGAGATTTATCAAACAATAATAGCACAAAGAATTTTTTCTCCAAATCAGAGATTCCGAAGAAGAAATTGATCGACAAAGATGATAATAATCATCGAAACCACGCTTCCCTCGATCGCCTTCTTCTCCTTCAATCCGATCTTTCTTCTCTCCTTCGCCAGGTATGACAAACTCAAGGTTTAGTTTCTTTTTCTTTTCGCTTATTTTTTTATTTAATGTGTTTGGTTAAGGTTTAGCTTCTGTTTGGTTGCTAAGAAAGTATGCCTAAACATGTATTCGAGTTTATATAAGGTTTTTCTTTTTCATTTTATTACTTCTTGATAGATTCCTTTGATTTTGTAATCTAATTGCTGAATTAATTTTTGTCCCCTAAAATGTTAGTTACTTGAGTAGTTTAGTACTTAGCTTGATATTCACCACTTTATGCTTGAGAACTACCAGATTTTGTTTAAATATATTTGGTTAAGGTTTATCGTCTGTTTGGTTGCTAAGAAAATATGGCTAACATATATCCGAGTTTATATAAGATTTTTCTTTTTCAATTTATTACTTGTTTTTTTTTTCCTTTAATTATGTTTTTATGTTTGATAGATTTCTTTGATTTTGGAATCTAATTGCTGAATTATTTTTCCCCTAAAATATGAGTTACTTAAGTAATTTAGTACTTAGCTTGATATTCAGCAATTTATGCTTGGAAGCTATCAAATGCATTTGTTTAAGGTTTATATTCTGTTTGGTTGCTAAGGAAATATGGCTGAGATATATTCGAGTTTAAGTAGGATTTTTCATTTTCATTTTATTACTTCCTTTTTTTCTTCTTTAATTATGTTTTTCTCTTCTTTTTTTTTTGTGTTTGATAGATATAATTGATGAATTATTCTTTTCCCCTAAAATCTGAGTTGTTTTAGTAATTTTGTATTGTGCTTGATATTAACCAATTTAAGGATAGAAGCTACCAAATTTTTATTAAAATGCTATTGGTTAGAGTTTATCATCTGTTTGGTTGCCAAGAAGATATGCCTAACATATCCTAGTTTATATAAGCATTTTCTTTTTCATTTAATTTCGTTGATTTTGGAATCTAATTGCTGAATTCTTTTTCCCCCTAAAATATGAGTTGCTTGAGTAATTTTGAACATGATATTCACCATTTTATGCTTGTAAGCTACCAAATTTTGATTATAATCTACTTGGTTAGGGTTTAGCTTGTGTTTGGCTGCTGGGAAGATATGCCTAACATGCCCAATTTTTATATAAGCTTTTTCTTTTTCATTTTGTACTTCTTGTTTTTTTTCTTAATTAGATAGATTTTTTTGATATTGTAAGAGTTAATTGCACGAGACATTTATAAATTATGACTTTTATTGTTAATTGGTCCTTAAACTTCAAAATGATTTTTTTAAAAATAAAATATTATAACACGACTTTTAAAAGTAAAAATTAAAAATAAAGTAAAACTAAAAAGAGGGTGAGCGATATAAAAATTTTGGAAACTTAAAAATCAAGACTTTTACATTATCTATTTTAACAATATTCATTTTTTTTAAATTTTCATTTTAGATTTTGTTGTATAAGATTTGATGTATCATTTAACACTTCAATTAACAATTTTAGTTTGAGGATATAGTAAGAATGAGTTGAAGTTTGGGACCAATTTAGAATAAGGGTAATAGTATTGGGATCTAATTGCCTAATTATTCCTCCTCTCTCTTAAAATATGAGTTCTTTTAGTGCTTTTGCACTTGATATTCACCAATTTATGCTTTGAAATGGCAGATTGATGAACTTGTTGCGCAAGCTTTTAAGCTTAAGGCAACAAAACTGGAGACAAATGAAATTGAATCTTTCGCCAATGTCATCTCCGGAATGCTTTCTTCTTTAAAGGTTAATCCTTTTTTAGGTTTATTATCTAAACTATATATTTATCACTTAAATTTCAATGTATTTGTTACAGATTTAACATGGATGGTTGTGTTTCTACAATTGCAGCCATGGGTTCCCAGATTTCAGAAGGCTCTTTCGAGTCCTTCGGATGTCGAATGCGAAGATAAGTCCGGAGAATGTTTGGGAACTGAAGTTGTTCCTTTTGTTAATGTTAATGTAAACGAAAATGAATGCTTTGATGTTGGGAATCCGGAAGATGAATCTACATTGGACTCGTTAATCTCGCCTTCTCCACTCGTGTCTTGGCGTGCTGCTGCCGAATGTAATGTCGAGAGAGGCAGGCAGCTGTTTTTGCTTACGCCTCTTCCGATGTCGAAAGCATTGTCTTCCAAGATGCGTGATTCGTCTAAATCGGTATTCCAAAGGGTTACTTCGAAATCGATGGTTGAGTTACCTTTTATCAACTTTCATGAGGATGAAAATGATGATTTGCTTGAAGGTGTTGCTATAAACCAAACTCCAATTAAGCCTTCTCACTCAGTGGTCGTTTCTTCGGCTGCATTTTCGAACACCGAACATTCCATGCTTGTCATGACGACTCCATGCTTAAAAATGTCGCCGCCTAAATCCTGCGTGTTACTTGAACCGATTCACGAGTCCTTGCCACGAGACAATGACAGAGTTCGCAAGTCTACCCCGTTTCCCCGCGGAATCAACAATGGTGAGTTATCTGATTCCTCGGGCAGTGAAGCTTCCGAGGATTTGACATCGAAGTACCCCGAACTACTAGGCATACAACGAACTTTCAAATCCGAAATTGAGAAGAAAGAGCTTGATTCCTCACCGATGTGGCTATTCTCGCCTCCTAAAAGTTGCATTTTGTTAGAACCACCAGATGAGAAATCCCTGCACAATATTGCCACTGATCACAACCTTCCTAGTGCAATAAACCAACAAAACAAGATTATTAACCAAGGTATCTTCCCTACTATGTTACTTGAACTCGGGTTGAATTTTATATATCGGTATAGGTAAAAGTATCATGAAGATCTTTATATTAGAGTCAAATTGCATCTTATCTTTTTTACTCAAAAAATAAACAAATTAGTTATTATACAAAATGCAATCGAACTCCTAATACAAAAGCCTTTCACGGTACTTTTACCATCTATGTATGACGTATATTGATGTTTTTTCCAAGTCAAATAAAAATTGCCATATTTTCTGCAGAAAATACCCGCAACAACACGGCACTCGTGGAAAACACTCCGATGTGGAATGAATCGGAGAGCACGGTACGAACAGGCAAACGTGCCGGTGAGAGTACGTTAAAGAAAGAGTTATGGACGAAGTTCGAAGCAGTGTCGACATTTGGGCTTCGTTATAACGCATCGGCGATTCAACGGACGGCCAGGAAAGGGTTTCTGGACATGTTGGATGAGGCCTCATGTGATGATGATTGATGGTCGAATTCCCATATACAGTTTGAGAAGATGATGATAACAGTATCCTTATGTCATCAAAATGCTGTCATTGTTTATATGTAAGCGGTGGTGTTTTGCTGATTTTTTGTTCCTTAAATCATTGTTACGTGTTAGTGTTTTTTCTTTTCTTTTTGAGAATTTTACCAACTAAATATCACCAAAAATATACATATCTTAATGTGCTGATTTTTGTTCATCGTATTATTATATGTAATACTAGGAGTTATGGAAGCATCATGCATATTTTTACCCAACATTTCCAAATTATGATTTTTATTGTAAATTAATCTTTAAATTTTAAAGTATTTTAATTACATCCTTAATTTATTAAAATTATATCAATTAAATTCTTTTATTATTAAAATTATTTAATGATAGGTATCTTATATAATCAAAATTTAAAATAATTTTTTATAGAAAAAATAAGACATTGCAATATAAATTTTAAAAGTAAAAATTAAAAAATAAAATAAAACTGAAAAAATAAAGTGAATAATAAAGTATTTATAAAAATTTCGAAAATCTCAAAATTTTAATCATAAATACTATTTATTTAATGTTAAAATCCTAAGGTGTAGTAAACCCATGCCCAGTTATTTTTATTTAAAATCTAATTTATTTGGGTTTGTTTGACAAAATATATGATTTTCTTTTTCAAATATTTTGGAAGTTATGTAATAAGATTTAAAGTATGTTTACAGATATAGCAAAAAAGTACTGATTTTTTTTTTAAAAATAAAGCTGATGATTTTTTTAGGGAGGATTTTTATTTTATTTGTATTAATATAATTATATTTATTTAGTATTAATATAAAATTTTAATTTATTATTATATATATTTTTAAAAAATATTTATGTATTTTATAAATTTTTAAAATTTTTTTTAGAATTAAGATCAATTGAGAATATTTGTAAATTTTGAGGATTAATTTTTTAAAATTATGACTAAATTAATATAATATGTAAAAATTGAAAATTAAATTTATTATTATATCGAATTTTTTAACTGCCACAGACGTATGAAGTTTGTGATTTTGAGGGAAGTATTTAAATTGGTTGAAAATTTTTATTTAGGTACCTAAAATGAAATTTTTTATAATTTAGTGACTATTTGTGTAGTTTTCCAAAAGAGAAAACTAAAATACAAAAACAATTTGCTTAATGGAATATTGGGGTCACAACAAATAACAATTTCTACTCTAAACCCTCTTCGCTCTCTTTCTTTTCTTTCAGTTCTAAAACCCTAATACTGAAGATTCGCTAAAACAATGGCGGAGCCGAGTCAACTCAGTCAGTACATTGAATCGTTTGTTGATTCGTCTCGTTCTCCGACTCAGCAGGTTCACTCTCCGTTCTCTCAATTTCTTTAAATTTTTTATTGATTTCAACACAATTTATCTTACTGAGAATAATAATTGGTTAAAAACTGATCTCGTTTCACTTAAATTTAATATTTTAAGCTCCTACGTCTCTGATATATTAATTCGAATATATCTGAATTTTTATGTTTATATGTGCTATATATAGGCTGCAAGTTTGGAGGCCATTGCTTCATTGTTGAAGAATAATCAGTTAACAATAGAAACACTGGTATGCTTCAGTTGAACTCAGGTTGCAGAAAAATTGCTTTTACATTTTTTATTTTTTTTATTTTGGGTCTTTTACTTGACTTATTTATTATGTTTTTAATTTTATTTTGTTCGTTTATTTCTTTTGGGTATTTATTGCTTACTTTCTTCTTTCATTTCCATTTAAAGGTTAGAGAGATGGAAGGATATTTGACCACAGTGGACAACATTATTCGTGCAAGAGGTACTAAGATTCAGCTTGTTGTCAGTATGATTTTGTTATGTTGGTTTTTTTGGAGAATTTCTGGATTTCATGCTCATTAAATTGCTTAATCTATAACTTGATGCCTGTAGCCTTATTGGTAAGTTACCTTATTTGTTATTCAATTCTTTCATATACATTTAGATTTTGTTTGGAACCATAAATAAACGATTATTAAGCTTCTTGTTACATGGTGTCTTTTCCAGGCATCCTCCTTCTTGGAGAAGTTCTTGTGCGCCTTGCATCAAAGCCATTGGATGATGCTACTATTCATAGCTTGATAGGATTTTTCACGGACAGATTGGTGAGTCTTGCATTTACAATAAACACTATAGTTTTAATTAATACAAATGATGACACATTTTACATGATTTTGAATCGACATTTTACTTTATTTGAAAGGTTTTCTTGTTTATTTTTTGCATCTCATTAAAATTTCTGCTTGACAATTAAGAGTTTTAACCATTCTATATCTGGATGATAGCTCCATAAATAAATCTGAAATTTATTTCTTTACCTTTAGTACTTTCCATAAGTTAGTCACAGTTTGGTGCCACCAAGAAGACCTGGGCTTCCTTTATTGCTTTGTTCGTAATCTCTATGTTATGTATTACATTCTAATTTTAGAATTAGATTGATGATAATTTTACCACATCAGGCAGACTGGAGAGCTTTACGGGGAGCGCTTGTTGGCTGTTTGGCCCTGATGAGAAGGAAAAGCAGTGGTGGTATGGTCAGTGGAAGTGATGCAAAAGCAGTTGCAGAGTCCTATTTACAGAACCTACAAGTACAGTCTCTTGGGCAATATGAACGGAAGGTAAAGATAATCTGTTATTCCTATAATAAATGATCATATGCATACCTTTATCTGAGTGCTTTGCCCGAAATAGTTATTTGCCATATTATCATATAATATATATTTTCAGTTTTAGCAATTTCATTTTAACTTTTAAATGGATTGTTTTGCAGCTTAGCTTTGAACTTATGGAATGCCTGCTAGAACGCTACCCCAATGCTGTTGCTTCACTTGTATGTTTTCTGTTCTTGTTTCTTCAGTTCATACTTTATTGGACTGATTTTCTTGTGTCTTTTTAATGTATTATTTTTTCATGTTAAAGTCATATAATGTAATGAGTTTAATGAAGAATAAAGGAAGTGATTGATGCAATCTCTATTAAGACTAACCAGGAAAAAAAAAGCAAGAGGGTTATGTATTTTAATTTCTAGATCACTGTATATCACCAAAAAGTCAATTGTATATAATGAAACTGTGCTAATTATGTGATATGCAAGAAAAGAGCATGGTAATATGACACAATTTTGATGCTTTGCACAAGGAAAGGAGAATGAGAAAACATAGAATTTCAGTTTTATAAAAGAAAATGTGCAACTGTTGTAGTTTTCTCGCTCCCTTTTGTCTTTGTGTCATAACTACCAGCATCTATGCTTCCATCCACAATTTCAAAGCAACGTCTCAATTTTCACTTTTATCTTTTCTTTTTACTGTTGATAATATTCTGATTGCTCATTTATGGTCCAGGGTGATACCCTTATATATGGAATCTGTGAATCTGTTGACGGAGAAAAGGATCCTCACTGTTTGATGTTAACATTTCACATTATTGAGGTTCTATCGCGACTATTCCCTGATCCATCTGATGCCCTTGCTGGATTTGCTCACGAACTTTTTGAGATTTTGGGCTGTTATTTTCCCATTCATTTCACTCATGTAAGTTTTATGCATGACCATCTTCTCTGTTATATTAATGAGTTGTCATATACAATTCAAATGAGTGTGGAAAACTGCAATATATATCTGATAAAATTTCTGTCAATACAATTTTTCTTCGGAACTTTTGAATAACACGTGGAATTTCTTTCTGGGCCTTTGAATCAAATGTCAGTAATAATTGTTTTTTTTTATCAACTTATTAAAAATAATTAGCTAACTTGGTATTGCTCTTCTGTTTGCCCTGAGATCATTATTTTAATTTAGATAATGTTTGGACAAAGTAAATGCCCTAAATGTGACGAACTTTATTTAAACAAAGGTTCATATTTTGATGTGTATTCCTTTTCTTTCTAATTTTAAATACATGCATCACTGTTATCAATATTGTTCTTATTTTCAAACCCTATGAAAGCTGGAATTTAGTTATTGCCCAATGTTCTAGCCAGTGCTCTCTTGTTAAATATGAACAGAATTTTAAAAGGAAGCAGCTATATGCTCATAGAGTAGTGCTGAAAGTATAATACTATGTGTGTATGAAACCTATTGGAATATGTACCGATAAGAGGCTTTGATTTATGATATTTGGTTCTCTTTCTTGTGTTTTCCAGCAAAAAGATGAAGATATGACTATCAAAAGGGATGATCTCGCAAGAGCATTGATGGTATGTAATTATGCTGTTGAAACTTCTCTTGCTAGGGGTTGTGCACCTATTTTCTTATCCAACATACGGTTATTTGTTGTTAAGAATGCTGTCATACACTTTTGACTTTCAGTTGGACACAAAACTATACCCAAATATTTGAAGTTGTCTTGTAACTGTTGCTAGTAGTTAATTCCTAGACATGCAGCTAAGATTCTTTGGAAAGATACATTGTTGTATTCACTTTGCTTCATCCGATATACGACATACACCTCTGCCCTTTTCGTTTGTTTTTTTTCTGCTTATGTTCATTTCTACTGATTCCAAAATTTCAGCAACCTTGGATTTTCTTCTTCTTAATGCCTCCCTATGTGATCACTTCTATATGCACATTTTCTTTCTTTCTTTCTTTCTTTTTTCCCCAAATTTCTAATTCTTGTAGTGAAAATACAATTTACTTCTTTATTTTTTTAATAGATATAACACATCATGTAATTGTAGAAAAAGAATGTATGGAAACACAACAATGTGGTTGAAACCTGTTTTCGGATTTTGGATAATACCACCATTATTTAATAAAGAGGCATTCTTAAAATTTCCGTGTAGCTTACGTTGTATTACTTGTTCCCACCAGCATAACAGATTGTTTCATTATTTGTCATACAATTAGAATTGTTTGCCACCTAAAAATTTAGTGAAATTATCTTATTCGTTATACAGTGTGAATGTTTGTGTATCAGGTCGAAAAATATCTCAACTGAACAGTAATTTGAATTCGTAAATTTGCTAAAATATGCTTGTATGCCATTATTTCTTTTCTTATATAACATTACTATGTTAATGCGTTATGTATCTGATCTGTTTATTGATTTTTTTATTCTTGCAGCTAGCATTTTCATCCACACCACTTTTTGAGCCATATGCCATTCCATTACTACTTGAAAAGCTTTCATCTTCACTTCCATCAGCAAAGGTCAGTGCAAATGAATTATTTTTGCTGTTTGAAGCTAATCATTATCTTCATATTCTGGCTATAGGAGTGTCTCTTAAAATGTCAAATCTGTTGAATGTTAAGTATGCTTGTTTGCAGCTTGATTCTTTGAGGTATCTAACTGATTGCACAATGAAGTATGGAGCAGACAGAACGGCAAAACACATTGAAGCTATTTGGTCTTCATTAAAAGAAGCAATATTTACTTCACTTGACAGTGTTTTATTGTTTACTCCAGAATCCCTTGAAGGTCCAGATCTTCCAAAAAATGAAATTGCAGCAGAGGCTCTAAGTCTTTTACAGAAGCTTATTGTGCAGAACACAAAATTGTTTTTGGATTTAATTGTTGGTGATGAAGACATAAGTATGATCTTCAATACGATATCTGATTATAAGAATTACCACGAAATTCCTTTAGAGAGGAAGCAGAGACTGAATGCAGTTGGTCGTATCCTTTTTACTACTGCTAAGGCTTCACAAGTGTCATGCAATAGAGTTTTTGAATGTTTCTTCAGCCGATTGATGGATATTCTGGGTCTTTCTGTTAGAAACTCATCTGGACAACCATATTTTGATGAGAGTATTTTGATTTCCAAAAGATGTAATCACGGAGCTCTCTATCTTAGCATTGAGATCCTTTCAGCATGCCGAGATATGATTGCTAGTTCTGAAACAATCTTAGCTGCTACTTCTCATACAGAAGAAACATGGAAGTATTTGCTTCAAAGCTTTTCTCCTGCACTTACTATGGGCTTCTGTTCTGCCTTCATTTGCAGTAGTGAAGGTACTCATGATGCCGCTACATACATTGGAGGTAAATGCTTTTTGTCTTTCAATGCAGTAGATATGATTTCTGTGCTTAACTTCAGTCTTCACCACTGGCTTGCATTCTTATCTGTGGTGCCTATTGTGTAACTGTTCATGTTACATTCTTACTCCTGTCAATCTTTTTGCCTGAGGTTTTAGTAAAAGCTTCTGGCTTTGATTTGTGATAGATATAGAAGTGTAAAATTATCATTTCAAAAAGCTTGTCTGTTTTGACTGAAGTTGGTTTTGTCCCCTTCAATCACTTTGGTTCCCACTCTCTCTAACTCACACATACAGAGATTAGAAGAATCTATAATTTTTATCGTATGCTTTTTAATTTGTGCTACCTATAATGTTTTTCAATGATTGGCTGTGTAGAAAATTCTGGTTCGGGTCCACCTTTAAGCTCCTGTTCAATTTAATCAGCAAAACCAAGATCAAAATCATTGATTTGTTTTGTTTTTGTTTTGATTTTAAATGCAGTAAAGGGGTTGCTGATTTTGGCTACCTTCCCTGGAGGCTATTCGCTGATATCAAAAACTGTGTTTGAGAAGATCTTAGTTACATTTGTATCCATTATTAATGAGGAGTATAGCAAGAGACTATCATGGAAACTGGCACTTAAAGCACTGGTGGAGATTGGCTCATTTATAGAAAGATACCATGAATCTGAGAAGGAACCAAGCTATATGGACATTGTTGTTGAAAAAATTCTTTCATTGGCTTTTGTGGGAGATTTTGGCATACCGTTTCCACTCAGACTGGAAGCACTCTCAGACATTGGCACAAGTGGGCGAAGTTATATGCTGAAAGTTGTTCAAGGGTTGGAAGAAGCCATATATGCCAATTTATATGAGGTTTATGTATGTATGGCCGATAAAGTTATTGCTCATCCTAAAAGATAACTATCATGTGAAAGACCATAACATCAAATATCCTTGTTGTGGAAGATGATGGTTTCATCATCTTCATTTTCTTTTTCATAGATGGTTTTCTGGTAATATCTGGATAGGTTATGACATTTCACTCTTCTTAACATGACCAACTCTACTGCACCGTATTATAAGCTTTCCCTGGTTGTTTTTCTATGGGTTTTTTTTTCCATTTCATAATTCAAGTTTTCCCCCTGTTTTGCTTAGGTCCATGGAAGTACAAATTCAGCAGAAATTGTTACTCACCTTTTGAAATGCTATTCTGATAAGGTGATTCCATGGTATATAACTCTACCTTACATGCTCTTGCTCCTATTTATTAAGTAATTAATTTTTATTTTGGTGGTGGAGGTTGTAAAATGGTTTCTTTCTTGTCCCTCTTTGTTCCACCCAAATTTTTTTCTCTATTTGGTATAATATATTTACTGGCATGGATGCAGGATACGTTGTGAAAAGGGTTTTGAAGAAGTTCTATTGCAATTTGCTATTAATATTTGGAACCAAATTGAGAATAGCACGCACTTCAATGCTAGTCAAACCAACAAAAAGGTAAGCTTTTTCGAGTTTGTATTAGAACTCTGCGTCAGTCCTTTGGGATTACATGGCACTAATTATTATTATTTTTTAATCTAAGGGAGTTCTTGATGTGATGATGAAATCAATGAAACTTGCTGTTGCAAATTGTTCAGAGGAAAAGCAAAACATAATTGTGCAAAAGAGTTACAACATACTTTCATCAAGCATTTCTTTTCCATTGGAGGAGCTGTTGCTGCAGGAAAGGTTTCAAATTGCTCAAGAAGTGGATAATAGTTCCAGTAGAGATGAATGGGTTCTTTCACTTTTTGCTGCAGTGACTATAGCAGTTCATCCTCAAACCCACATTCCGAATACAAGATCAATAGTTTCTCTGTTCATGACAACCCTTCTCAAGGGTAATATTGTAGCAGCCCAAGCATTGGGCTCTATGGTTAACAAATTGGATCTAAAATCCACGAGAGGACAAACTTCAAGTGATTGTACCTTGGAGGAAGCAATGGATATAATTCTTAACTTGAGTTTGTGGATTTTCGACAAGAATAGCTCCTCCAGTATTCAATCCAAAATGATCAGTGTCCATGATACAGGTTTAAATGATTTATCTAATGGTGTTGGAAGTTGTACCTCCCTTCAAATTCATGCCATTTTGGGACTTGCATGGATAGGAAAAGGTTTGCTTATGCGGGGCCATGAAAAGGTTAATGACATTACTATGATCTTTTTACGGTGTTTACAGTCAAGTGGAAGAGCAGGTATATCTCATCAGGAAAAGAGTATCTCGGAGAACAATTATAAGCTTGATTTGCATAATTCTGTGATGAAAACTGCAGCAGATGCGTTTCAGATCCTTATAGGTGACTGTGAACAGTGTTTGAATCGGGAATTCCATGCAATAATACGACCTTTATATAAGCAACGATTTTTCTCAGCAATAATGCCTGTTTTGCAATCTCTAGTTATGAAATTGGAACCACTCTCAAGGTAAAAATGATCTATCTTCATTAATGGTTTTGTGATGTTTATTTTTTTGTGCGCTTATGCCTATATATATAGTACCTATTTTCATTTTGTCCAGGTTTGTGCATGCTTGAATGATTTATGCCAAGATACAAAATAATAAATTAATAGCTTCTTATTGAGCTACTTAGTAGCTACATTTTTCTCTTTTTCTCGAGCACTGATGACATTGTTATTGACCCCGTGATATAGTATGAAAGTTTATTGGTCAATTTGGGTTGATTTCTCACTAAACTGCAATGTGATTTCAGGTCTTTTCTATTTCGGGCTTCTGCACATGTTGTTATAGATACTCCACTAATTGTTGTCTTAAGTGACACCAAGAAGGTTAGTATTGGAATTTAGTATCAAACTTTCTGCAAAAGGTTATGGCTATTTCTCGGATATATTATACTCTTTGAGAAACTTTTTTATTTCACTTGCCAAATTTTTTTTAATGTAGATAATTCCAATGCTACTGGATGGTTTATCTGCATTAAGCAATGATGTTGTGGATAAAGATGTTCTTTATGGTCTCCTACTGGTCTTGTCTGGAATATTGATGGACAAAAATGGTGAGCTTAACTATACATTGGTAGATTGTTGTCATTTGTCCGAACTTTTCTATTGCGATTTTACATTTAGAGCGAGCATCTACTCGAGTTTCCTAGTTCTATAAATATTGTGTATGCATGCAGGTCAAGAAGCTGTTTCTGATAGTGCGCATACAGTCGTCAATTGTCTCGCTGATCTTACACGATACCCTCATATGACGGTAATGGAAATCTTTTCGAGGAAAATATGTATATATATTTTATGTTTCTTGTGCTTGTTAGTACGTGTTATTATATCAAATAACATTTGGAACAGAAGAAAAAATAAGTGGACTATTGATAGTTGCAATGCCATTATATATAGTATGCTATTCAGCTACCATGAAATTTACCACTGCAATTCCATTTTCATTCAATCCATATAATACTGATTACATATACCGTCGGTTTTGAAATTGTTCTTTTTTCTCTCGGCATCTTAAGCTTGTTCGTGAGACAGCCATGCAGTGTCTCATTGCCATTTCTGGGCTATCCCATGCAAGGATTTATCCAATGAGAACGCAGGTAAGTCGACCGTTAAGGAGTTGGGTTTTCTTTTCCGGAATATTTTACTACCTGTTTGGCATCTTTCAAAAAACGATATTTCTAAGTCGTGGGATGATGAGCTTCTCATCAAGACTTGTATATGCATTGAAATCTGTATCTTCGTTCTTTATCAGGTACTACAAGCTGTAATAAAGGCTCTTGATGATCCGAAGAGAGCTGTCCGTCGTGAAGCTGTCCGATGCAGACAAGCATGGTCAGTGTTTTCAGAGTGCTGTATTCTCTTCACCACAACTTTTCATTTTCATCATTTGAAATTCATAACTATATTCTTTTTCTTATTCATTTATCAAAACAGGGCATCAATTGCATCAAGAAGTCTCCATTTCTAATTCCTTCCATAGCTTTAGCCAGGTACAGTAAATATTGCTCTACATATTCTTTATGATCATTTGGCACGGTTAAGACAAACTGTCTTTCAACTTTTTAACATTTACAAGACATTTTTGTAATTAATTAAAAATGTAAAATTGCTTGTTCATACCTCATATTGTACAAAATTTAAATTTATGTTTTATGCATTTATTAACTGGATACAGGTAGATTGGTGGTATATTTTTAGCTTGAAAGGCACAGGCCTGTAATAAAAATATTTGTGGCATCTATTAATTCAGAACTTAGATTTGAAAGCCTTGTTTGGCCTATAATAGGTTTTCATGAAATATTTTGAATCTCTTATTGATTGGACTGGTTTGAAAAATTCTCCTTTTTTTTTTCTATTTAAAAAAAATATATTTAGTTTGATATTTGTATATTCTATAATTAAATTTAAATAATAATTCGATCTGAGCTAGGTCGGTTTGAATTGAGAATCACCTTATCGTATGTATGCTATATAAGCTTTGGAGTTAATTTTTCACTATAAAATTGAAAATTTTAGGCCTTGTTTGATGTAGAGAATTAATATTTTTAGTGCTTTAATTTTTTAAGAACGATTGATGAGTAGGATTTTTTTTTCTATTTTTTATTTCTTTTATCATTATCTTTTAAATATTTTTTAATTTTAAAAATTTCATTTTAAAAATGAAAGAAATTTTCTTATTAACTTTTATTTTCAATCATCAAAATTGATATTATATAAAATTTAGTTTAAGAAACTCAAATTTATAGAAGTATTTTTTTTCAATCTAACTGTATAAGAGTTGAGTGACAATTTTACTCGTATTTCAAAATATAATTGTAAATATCAATCAAAATAAAGTATAGTGATAAATTTTATTATTTATCTAATAATAATTAACTAATATTACTTATTGGTGATACCTTGAATTCAACTCAATTTGTATAATTTAAATAATAAAAACTCTACTATGTATCGTATAAGAAATAAAATAGCAAATAATATTGATATAATTTTATTTATTATCAATAATGAATTAATATTACTTAGTTGAATTCATATTTAATTAAATTGTATGGTTTAAATTAATACTAATTTTATTTTATGAAAAATAAATAATATTCTCATTTGGTTTTGAAATTTCACTCAGAAATTGTATTTTTATATTATAGAAGACGATGCCTAAAATAATAAAGGTGAATTATACCAGAAGTCACTAAATTATTAATAAGTTTATGTTTTGCTCATTCAACTTTAAAAAGATACAAAATGCTCTTCAAATTGTTTGAATTTTTTATTTAAGTCATTAAATTATTCAAAAGTTTTTATTTAGATCATTAGGTTAATATGCTTCTTCTTTTTTAAAGTTTGGGTAGTGAGCTCTAAGTAATAATTTGATAATCGGTTTGGTGAATAAGTACTCATCGATGAGTAGAAAAAATATATTTTAGATTCAACTCAATATGGCGGTCAATGTTAGAGATAGAGATTCATGACGTTCAAAGTTATTTTATTAAAAAAATAAATTGTAGAAGAGAAAAGGAAAGGAACTTTCAATTGGTCTAAGCGATGCGAACAAAAAAAGCCCTACAATATCGATTTTAATAGTTTAATAATTTAAATGAAAATTTTATATAGTTTAATGATAATTTTTTAAATTTTTTGAAATAGAGTAATCAAAACGTAAATTTACTAATAGTGCAAATTACCCAAAAAATCAAAGGTGGAGAGTGAGAGACACGTGTGAAGGTTGCCATTCACGTGATAGAAGTTTGCACGTGCTACCATGTTAGTTTTTCGATGGATATTCTTAACAAAGGAATATGGCACGTGTCGGGAGAAGCATCCAAAGCAAAAGTGGGTCCCACGTTCAAAAATTCAATTAATTAACGCCACGTGATTTTTGACCCCACAACTTCCGTCACTCCCCCCATTGCTTATTAAAAACTTTAGAAAAGGAAAGTCACATGATCGCTGACACCTCCACCTCCTCCGTCACGTGCGCTGTGGTTCCCACTCACCCCCTTTAAAAATATTTTAATTACATTAATCAACACACATATATGTTTTCTTAACCTTAATAAAAGAATAATAAAAAATATTTAAAGTTATATATATATTTTGGTTTCCAGTCCCTTTGTTTTGATTTTATTTTAATTCTAATTAATTGATGACTATTTTTTAAAAAATATATATAATAAAATTTTCAAAAATTATAATGAATGGATAATAGACGATTTCATTTTAATAAAAGGCAGAAAATAGGACTATTTATTTTTCACTAAATTAACTCTTTTTTTCAAAATAGAAAATTTGCAAAGTTAAAAATAGAAGGATTTCTTGCAATTAATTTATTATTTATTTTTTGATTGAGTTTTAACTTAATTGGTATGTGCATTGTTACCGGTGCAGAAAGACATAGGTTCGAGTGCGCTGAAATGCATTATCCTTCTATTTATGGGTTGAAATGGATTATTAGTACTTTTAGATATTATGTCAAAAAGAATAAATATGATCAGAATATATAATAAGAATAAATATGAATAGAGTTTGTATATTATGAGAAAACTCACTTATAATATTTATATACGATGGGACTTAAATTCGAGTGTTCAAAATCTCGAAAATGCAACATTTATCAATATTGTAAAGACGGATTTAATTTTTATATTTTCAACATAGGTGTGTAACTTTTTATAAATATCACTTATAAAATTAAAATTTAATTTTCAATAAATATATATATTTGGGGGAAATGGGGAATGAGTTGAAAAAACATATTGTAGCCACGTGGATGAGATCGTGACCGTTAATTTTGATTAAATAGAGCTCTAACCACTGTGCTTAAACGTGAAGAAGGAATAAAAATAGAAAAACATAGTAATAATTAATCATTACCAATAGGGAAGAAAGTAGGAAAAAAAAAGCACAATTAATTAAAATAAAAATATTTTTATTAGAAGAATGCAGAAAAGAAATATTTAATTTTTATTTGATTAATTAATTACAATTATATTAGTATTTATTGATTTTCAAAATTTTAATATATTAAATAATCAATACATGCATTTTTTATTTAAAAAAAATAAAAGTTTTTTCTCTTAATTTAAAAAAAAATCAAATCCAATCAATTTGAATCATTGGATTGTTATGTTTAAGTCTATTCGAGTTTTGATTAAATAAATCTATTTATAGGTCGAGTAATTCAAATTATGATTCGATTTTTTTTAACTTAAATCAATTTATGCTTGAGTAAACTCGTTTATTATTAAAAAATATATATTTATATAGTTAAATTTAAGTAATTTTTAAAAGTAATAACAATAAAAATCCTCATTCAATGCTTATCTTTGGATAAGTCTAAATTTAATAGAGTTTTCTATATTTATATTTATTTCGACATTTACTTGAAATAATTTGAATTTATTTACTAAAATTATAAATATAAAATATTATCTTATGTTCAATGTTTTAGTAATTGAAATCCCAATTTTTTTATAATTTCAAACGACTTATTTATAGATCGATTCAATCTTAATATAAGTTGACACATGATTTAATCTTAAGAATTATTAAAATTATCAATTTTTTTTTAGATTTTATCAATTTTAAACTATTCATTTATAAGTCGATTCAACCCTAATATCAGAATTAATATATTTATCGATTATTGATTCAATCAGTTTAATTCGAAACTTATTTAATTGTTGAATATATATATATATATATATATATGCTAAGGTCAATAAATAATAATGAAGATGGGTGGGTTTGAAGTAAGGGGGGGTGCATTAAAAGCTCCCATGAAGGAAGGTAGCTTTGAAATTTGAAAGAGGGATGGTAATATAGTTGTGTTTGGCCTATATAGCTGTTACCCTTTTATGTGACAGCTGCCACCATTATGGTTGGCTACACCTTACACTTTGTTTCTTTGTCTCCTTGGGATCATTTTTACTTTTACCCATTTTTTTATTTCTCTTCCCTTTAAAATATTTATCTTCAAAATATTTTTTTTTTAAAAATTGAAATTAAATTATATATTTTTTTATAATTTTTAAATGACTAAATTAAAATTTTACGAATGGTCAAAAGTAGGATTTCCTATGAATATAGTATGTGGGATTTCCCAAAATTATTTTAAGTTTAAGTCTCATTTTATATATTTCGATTTTCAGTACATTATGTTTGTACTTATATTATTGAATTTTTAATGTCTTTATTGAAAATTTACATAAACTATGGGCTATATTATATACATTATAGTTAAAATTATTTATTCCACAAGTATTTCTTTTTTTTAATTACACTCTAACTATAATTTTTTTTTTAGGTTTAAACATGTAAGAGATCCCTAAATTTTTAAAAATTTAAAATTTAATCCTTATACTTTAATTTTAAGTTAAATTTAGTGTCAACAAATACTTCAAATTACATAAATTTATTGACATCTTCAACATATTTTTAGTTATTAAATTTATTATTATTATTACAATCCTTTAATGCTTTTTTATTATTTTTCATGATTGTTATAAAACTAACTAAAACATTCAATAAAGTCCACAATTAACAATTATGTTACAATGTTTTTGGGTAATCAATGAATTTGGAGCTTTGGGATGTATTTTTTTTGTCTTGTTTGATCATGTTAAACAAGCTTTTCTTTTTTTTTTCCATTTTTGTTTTGATGGGTATTTCTTTTTACAAATTAATTAAATTTTGAATCATAAAAATTTCCCAATATGCTTTGATGGTTGAAATGAACGAATGTGGCCACATTTTATGTTAAATGAACAAATTAAAATTCAAAGCTTTAAAAAGAAAGTAACATGGATTTTACTAACTAATACTACAATGATATTTATTTGAAGTTATTATATGTAATAATATATTCACCTATTGCATTAAAAATGATGAATAATGATATCAATTATTATATTTAATATGATGTTATTATAAAATAATATATTGTTTAATTTTTAAAAAAAAAATTAAAAGGATTCCTTTATTTAATGATATAATGTTATTATATGTAATGATATATTCCCAAGTTGAGTTTGGTTTGGTTTGATCGATTTTTTATAGAATGTTCGAATCATCCATAATAATTCGGTTTGGTTTAGTTCTCTTTTTTCAACATTAAATTTTGGTTTGAATCATCGCTTGGAGCTCGTTAGTGGGACAATTTAAAAAAAAAAATTAATAGAGTAATAACCGAGTGACTTAAATGAAAACTTTTGAATAGTTTAATGACCATTTTGTAACTTTTTAAAGTTAAATGAACAAAACTTAAACTTATCAATAATTTAGTGACATTAGATGTAATTTACCCGTAACTATTTTAATTCATTTTAAATAAATACAATTAAAAATTCTGAGTACTGTAAAAAGAACTTGCAAATGAGTTCTCAGTCTCTTTATTATTAAATTACTTATATGCTTTACATGGAAAAAAAAAAAAAAAAACCTCCAATTTCCACATATTTACACTTTTGCCATTCCCTTCTCTCCTCATAACCCAACCCTTTCTCTTCACTCTTCAGTCTCTTTCTCTCTCACAGACTCCAAAGCTTTCTCTCTCTAAAATCTGTTCAACTTTTCTTTTTCTTTTCTTATTTTCTCTCTCTAAAAAACCACAAGATTTTTGATATATTTTGTGTATAGGAAGTCGTCGAGCATTGTAATTTTTGTAATGGAGATGGGGGACTTATTCGTCGGAGGTTATTACGGCGGCGGAGCTACAGGTGATTTCTCGCCGGAGAAAAGGATGTCCATGGTGGAGGAAAAGCTGGGGGAGAATTTCATCGTCGACGACCTCCTCGACTTCTCTAACGAAGACGCCGTTATCGGCGACGGCTTGTTGTTCGATAATGTCGCGGGTAATTCCACCGATTTGTCCACCGTCACTTGCAATTCTTCAGTGTCCGGTGGCGAAAATCACTTCTCTTCCGCTAATTTCACTCACTCCTCTCAGTTCTCCGGCGAAATCGGCGTCCCGGTAATGAAATAGTTTATTTTCCTTTTCTTTTTGCATGGTGAAACTAAAAAAAAACAACGATTCACGTGAAATTAACACCATTTTTTAATTTAAAAAAATTAAACATCAACTTCAAATAATTTTCGAATAAATTGTAACCAATTACATGTTTTTGAAATCAAAATCCGTGTAATTTTTTTAGACTAATCGAAATTTGGAAAATAATTAATTTAATTATGAATTTCACGATATGAGTTGTTTATAAAACAAAACTGTAAATTTCTACATATTTTGTTGATTAGCTGTGGGATATGTTGACATTTAGATTTCGGATCTAATTAAAATTTTAAAAAAATTGGGGTTTAATGAAATTTTCTAAAATTTTATGAAATTAATGAAATTTTTTATAGAAATTTAAAAAATTCGAGTGCTTTAATTAAAATTTTAATTTTTTTTAAAAGAAAATGTAAATTTTCAAAATTTTAGTGGTTAAGGTCTCCCTCTTAATTACCATTACTGTCCACCTCTGACAATAATGTCTATAGATTAATATTTTACAAAGGACAAAATTTGATAAATTATTTTTTTAAAGTATAAAAATTAAAGTTTCATAAATTAAAATAAAAAATAAATAAATTTTGTGATGTGAAAAATATGAAATTTATAAATAAACCAAAATAATTGAACGAATTTGATTTTTTTCTTCTTATTTACAGTACGATGAATTGGCGGAACTTGAATGGCTTTCAAATTTTGTTGAAGATTCATTTTCAACAGTCCCGAATTTACAAAGCAACCACCAATTTTTTGCTTTACCCACACCCGAATCCTCATCTTCCTCAACCCGATCCGATTCATTACCTCGGAGCTCGACCGACCCGATTTTCCAACACGGGGCTCCGCTACCAGGGAAGGCCCGATCCAAGCGTTCAATGGCCGCACCGTGCGATTGGTCGACCCGAGTCCTCCACTTAAACCCGAAATCCACGGGTCATAAGAATAGGGATAACCCGGACGGAAATTCGGAGTATTCGGGTCGGAAATGTTTACACTGTGCGTCGGAGAAGACACCACAATGGAGGACGGGACCGATGGGTCCGAAAACGCTGTGTAATGCGTGTGGTGTGAGGTACAAATCGGGTCGGTTGGTACCCGAATACCGACCCGCTGCGAGCCCGACGTTTGTGTCAACGGAGCATTCGAATTCGCATAGGAAGGTTTTGGAGATTAGGAGGCAAAAGGATATGCACCGAGGGGGACAGGGTACACGGTTTCTTAGTCAAACTTCAGTTTTCCCCATATCCAACGGTGGTGATGTTGTTGATGATTTTTTGATCCATCATCATGGTGGGCCACGATTCTAGGTGCATGATTTAGTTAGAGTATCAAATAAAATAGGGTAAAAAAAAAGAGAAGAGCTTAACAAAGATCTTATTTGTAGCCCATTTCTTAAATCTTGAAATTAAAAAAAAAAAATCATAAAAAAGAAATTAAAGAATTAAACTAAAATAAAAAAAAAAGAAGGAAATTTCAATTTTGTAGTTTTATTTTTGAGCACGTAAAGCTAAAAAAAAATGATAATTTTCTTTCTTCCTCAATTGGTAGGTTTTAGAATTGATTTTATTTTTCTTAATTGCAATTTATAATATTATATATATATTAACTTTTGTCATACCTACAACGTGGTCAAGAAAATATTTTATGTTAAAATTTATTTAATAATGAATACATGTAGTGATCATCGATTTGTATTTTAATATTATCGAACATGTATTTAATCTTTAGATTTGTAATTTTTATTCTTTTATTTAAAAAAGATATAAAAAAATCAAAAGTGTTATCATAATAATATTAATTATAATTTATAAGAATGGTTGTAATAGGCCAATTTAGCCCGGGCCCAATACGAAAAAATAATAAAACAAAGTCCAAATCTAGTGCAAAATATATTATTTGGCCCGATCAGAATGGCCCATTACTTGAAAAGATTGAAGGTCCATCTACAAGCTTGACGTATATGGGAACACAATATTCAAGGATATGCAATCTTAGATATGATATGGTATGCAATCTTAGAAGATATGATTTTGTAATCTTAGAGATTTAATTTGTAGATACCTTTTAATCTTAGCCGTTGATGTAATTAATCTGTACCGTTGGATTTGGGGAGGCTCAACTATAAATAGAGGTCTCTCCCTTCATTGTAAAGAGACTTGAGTTTTTGGGAAGCAATAAGAATTCTTTAGAGCATTCACTCAAATTTCTCTCCCTCTTGCGTTCTTATTTTCTATGGTTTGTTCTTATTTTATTCTTCATTCATCTTCATTTTTTTCAACCTTTTTTATTTATCCATTTAATTGTTCAATTATTAATTATTCTTTTTATTTTATTCGTTTATTTATTATTTCTGTATAGAGATTTATTTTATTTTCACACTTTTGCAAATTTGTATTTTATTTATTTATTCCAAATTTTTATGTGGTATTTATTTCAAGCTGTTTTATTTTATTTTTGATATTACTTATTTTAAATAGTTTTATTTTGATTAATTTTTTTTATATTATTACTTTAAATTATCTTATATATCATTTATTTTTCTTATTGTTTTATATAACGATTATTTTAAAGTGGTTTTATTTTATATCATTTTAAACTGTTTTATATTATCTATTTTAAGTTTTCGTATGTTGTTTATTTTAAACTTATACGTATCTTTTTAGGATTTGTCACATATCATTTTCTTTAAGTCATTTTGTATATTATTTATTTAGATTGATATATATATTATTTTATATATTACTTATTTAAACTTACTTCTTATATAATATTTATTTTAAAATTCATTTATATATTACTATTTCATATATGATTTATTTTTATCTTTTTTTTTTTGGATTTATTTCAAACTTTTACATATATTACCTACTTTAAAAAATTTTATACATGAATTTATTTTTAAGTTGCTTTTTATTGTCGATTTCAAAATCCTTCTCTTTCACATTATTTGTTTTAACATTGTCCATTATTATTTGAAAGCTTGGTACATTTTGTTTTTTTATTTGTTTTTTAGATTTGTTATTTTTTTTTTTAAAAATTCATTAATCTTTATTTATTAATGTGGCCAAATATACCTTCATATTTCAAAATCCATGATTTTTTAAATTTAAAAATAAGGCAATATTCGATATTTGGGAGTTTTGAGAAAATCGTGCCCTAACTTACTGGGTTTCGATTTTTCTCATTAAGTCCAAATGATTGAGTACCCTTTTTGAAATTAAAACATATGAATTTTTAAATAAAAAACCTATTATCGGGAATTTAAGATGTTGTGTCCTAACTCACTGGATGCGACGTTTTGTCATCTCGAGGCAAGGATTTCTAAAAAGCAAAGGATATTCGGTGTTTGAAAAATTTGAAAGATCGTGCTCTAACTTACTGAGTTTCGATTTTTCTTTTAAAATCCAAATAATTGAATGTCCATTTAAAATTAAAGGACATAAGTTTTAAAAATCAAAAGGATCGTGTTTTAAAATCTTTTCAAATTTTTGACATTAGGACATTAATTAATCAATTAGGTACCAATTTTTGGGCGTTACGAGGGTGCTAATCCTTCCTCGTGCGTAACCAACTCCCGAGCCTGTTTTCTCAAATTTTGTAGACCAAAATCATTATTTTAATAAATCAAAATGTTTTATTAAAATGATTAATCTCAAGGTGACCCGATCACACATCGAAAAAAGATTGGTGGCGACTCCATTTTCGTTTTTAAAGTCGACCCCCGTTTTAAAAAAAAAATTAAAAATGGTTTCGACAGCTTGGCGACTCCACTAGGGACATAATAAGAGAGTCAAGCCGTAAAATTGATTATTTCCTGTCCTTTTATCTAAATTTGAAAATCCGATTTGAAAAATTATAATCCTTTTTATTGCATGTTGTTCTAATCTTGTAAAGTATTTCTGCATTGCATTGCATGACCGTTGTGGTCACACCCTTTTAAGTGGGAGTGAGAAGCTACTCCTTCGTGAGGTTTTCACCTCCGTGCAGATGATGAATCGCCGGGATACATTCGTACCTATGTCTTCGTGAGATTTTCATCTCCGTGCAGCCATAGGGAAACGTATTCCCCTGAATTGAACTCGGTCCGTATGAGCCTATAATGGGTGAGAATCGAGGAATCTGCTGGTTCAGGTACCTCAACTTTAGAGCTAGACCACATGTAGAAAACCTAAGGGCTTACCCTAGGTAGAACTATGCCAAACCCTAGTGGTCACCCAGATAGGTTCCCTATTTTGTTATTTATTTCTCTTGTGCTAACGTGTTATCTTTTGTTTTGATTGCATTGCATTCACATCATAGAAAAGAGGTGTTGATTCAAATTCGATTGCTAAATAGAAGAGTTTGTCATGAGAAAATGGATTTCTTGATAAAGTAGATTATAATACGGTCGTCCGAATATGGTCCAAGTAAACACAATGAGAGAAGACTGATAGTCCGTGAAGGAATACAAGACTTTATTGCCCAATGATTCAAGCTGACAAAGACTATTCGAGAATCACCACGTCTCGACTTTTTTGAAGAGGCTAACAAGCATTGTGAGGATAAGTGAGTAATGAGTCGCGACCCAAGCAAAAAGGAGCTAGTGGAGGCATCTATTAGAAGTTTGCAAGATTTGACCTTTGCGAAGAAGAGGATTGATGTTTTTGCTTGGAATATGAGGGCAAAGCCGCATATGTAATCCGTTTTATGTAAAGAAATTTGCTTTTTAGAAAAGTTGTTCTAATGGAATTGAATTCAGAATCAACGCCTCTCTTTCTTTTTGCATTCATTTCATGCATTTGCATTACATCGCATCATATGCATTTAAATCTATAGAAAGACCCTAATTAGTTGAAGTTATTACAGAGAGATAAAGAAGAAAAAGTTAATCTGGAAACTAAACACTGTTACGGTACACACGCTAAGACAAAAAAAAACATGGACCAAAGACTCGAACAGTTCCAAAGAGACATGCAAGACCAGCTGCAAGAGCAGTTGGCAAAGATCCAACAAGATATGAGGGAACAAATGATGGAAGCCTAAAGGAATATGGTGGCTCAAATGACTCAGCTACTGAATGGGGCAATGGACAAGGGAAAAGGTCCCATGACTAATACTGGAGAAGATAATGAGGATTATCATCTGGGTTTTACCCCACTGCATACACAAACACAACCTGAAGCATATCCTCGAAGGCCATCTATTACAATTAGGCCTCAACAAGGTCAAGCTGATACTGGGGTACCCATGAATTTCCAAGTTGGTTCAAGATCTAACCCAGGAGATAACCCTGCTAATCATGTTATCCCGATTTAGATATAAGCGGAGAGGAAGGGGCGAGAATTGAATTACCAAGGCGGTTAGAGGACCGTTGTAGATGGTTAGAAGAAAAGTTCAAGGCCTTGGAAAAGCGATAATCACCATGGAATTGATGCTAAAGACTTGAGTTTGGTTCCAGATTTGGTGCTTCCTCACAAGTTCAAAGTGCCAGAATTTGAGAAGTACAATGGGACTAGCTGTCCTGAAGCCCATATTACCATGTTCTGTAGACGGATGACTGGGTATGTTAATAACGATCAACTGTTGATCTATTGTTTCCAAGATAGCTTGGTGGGGGCAGCGTTCAGATGGTACAACCAATTGAGCCGTGCTAGGATTAATTCCTGGAGAGACCTAGCACAAGCATTTATGAAACAATACAATCATGTGACAGACATGATGCCTGACAGAATCACCTTGCAAAACATGGAAAAGAAATCAAATGAAAGCTTCAGGCAGTATGCACAGAGATGGAGGGAAGTTGCCATACAAGTTCAGCCACCGCTCCTAGAAAATGAAACTACAATGCTTTTTATCAATATTTTAAAGGCCCCATTCATTACTCACATGATAGGAAGTACCACAAAGAGCTTTGCGGATATAGTAATGGCGGGAGAAATGATTGAAAATTCCATAAGGGGTGGCAATATAGAAACAGGGGAAAACACCAAAAGGTCAGCTCCAAGGAAAAATGAGAACGAGATGAATAATACGAGTACATATAACAAAGGGTACTCGAAGTCAATTACTGTCAGTCAACCAAAAGTAACCACTAGCTATCAAGGCTCTTCAAGGCAGGGATCCAATTTGAGGCCAAATACAGAAAAGCTCCAGTTCACACCCATCTCGATGACATATAATGAGCTGTATCAGAATCTTTTTGATGTGCATGTGGTGTCTCCGTCCTACTCGGAACCCGTGCAACCTCCGTTCCCAAAATGGTATAATGAGAATGCCCAATACGAGTACCACGCGGGAATAACGGGTCACTCAATTGAAAACTGTACTACGTTTAAAAAATTGGTCGAAAGGTTCATTAAAATGGAAATTGTGAAGTTCGACGTTTCATCAGAACCTGATCTTTGACGAGGCAGTAAATGCGATAATTGAAGGAGGAGACAAGAAAGTTGCGACTCCTTGAAGAAGTCAAAATCGAAGAGGGAACCGGGGAACGAAGTTTCTAAGCCCTTGCATACTTGAGAGTGTTTTGAATAATGGGACTGTGGAAGAGATCCCTGTATTTTTAGAGCTAATCTAGAGTAATATTCAAAACACGCTTGTTTCCTTAAGCCTAGAGGCAATAAGAACCCTTTTGTGAAATAGGCTTGTGTCCGGAATTTTTATTTCAATAAAATGCATCTTTTGAGCAAATATTCTTTTATTTTTTCCATTTCATCTTGCACAAACAATTGTTCTTAGTTTTTTTCTTTTGTTTGTTCTTTGGACTTTCTTTCAAGTATTCTTTCATTCTTCATTCATGACCATACAAATAATCATTCTTTGAATCATTTATTCTTTGGAATCTTCCTTCGAACCTACAATAGGTCTCCAGATATCAACGATATAAGCAACGCTGCTACTGACTCAGAGTCTCCTTTCGAGTAAGATATGTGTCTAGAAGGATCTCAGGACTTTGAAGATGACAGAGATTGTAACCTATCTTCTGATTTGTTAAAAATGGTAGAACAAGATGAAAAACAGACCCTACTCTACAAAGGGTAGTGGATATTACGAGCCTAGAAAAGAGGTGAAGATTGTAGCCTAGCTCACCACAGAAATAAGGCGAGACATCATTGAGTTATTTTTAAGAATTCAAAGGTGTTTTTGCACGATCATATCAGGACATGCCTGGGCTACTGAGACGCGGGTATATTGAAATCTTAAAAGAGGTCCATAAAGATGTCAAAAGGACACATGCTAATGGTTTTACAATCGCCAAGCTAATCACGAGGTTTGGGTACTGCTAATCTACATAGAAGGGGATGGCATCAGTTATGCCGTATTTAAGGAGACAAGATTCATATGCCTCATTAATTTCTTCACAGACTTTCTCTATGTGGGGCAGGCCAATCTCGACAAAATTTCTAGTATACACCGATTTATCTTGGTGGTCGTCGATTACTTCACTAAGAAGGAGAAAGTAGCTTCACATGTCAATTTTACAAGGTCGACAGTAAAAAAAAAAGGATCAGGCGCCGACAAAGAATGCCAAAAAGGACAATGTCAAAAGTTTGTAGTCTGTTCAAAGATCAGACGCCATATTATAGAGCAACAAAAGCAGCAAAAAAAAAGAATTGTAGGAAAGATGACCGAGACTTGTAAAGATTGGCATAAAGAAGTTACCATTTATCCTCTATGATTATCGAACGTTGGCCAGGACCTTTGCCGGGGCAACATCTTACCCATTGGTTTATGGAATAGAAATGTTTTTGCCAATTGAACCTAATCAAAGAAAATGTTAAAAGTTATTCATCACAGTCAGATGATGCAAGCTTACTATAGAGAGGTTCATCCTAGAGAATTACACGAGGGGAACCTGATGTTAAAAAAGATCTTTCTTATACAAAAAGATTTCAGAGGAAAGCAGATGCCAAACTGGAAAGGACCTTATACAGTAAAAAAAGGGTCTATTCTAGAGGAGCATTGATATTGACCGAGACGGATGGCGAAGACTTGCCAAATTCAGCGAATTCAGGTTCAGTCAAGAAGTATTTTACCTGAAAGGGGAAAGGCCAAGGTGAAAATCCGCAAAGGGCGCATTGAGATCAAATTTTTTAAAAAAAAATGAGGAGAGGCCAAGACGAAAACCCGCAAAGGACGCTTTGAGACCAAAGGGGTTTTGAGCCGAAAACCCAAAAAGGGCGGCTCAAATTTTGATCAAAGATAGGGCATGTGGTAGTCTTACTATGCCTGAATTAACAATGAGGAAGTATGCTACGTCTTGGGGCTTGAAAAAGTACTCCGGATCCTCTAAACACGTATTGAGCTCAAAATAGTCCTCAAGAAGTTTGTACAGAGAAGCTCAGGCTGCGATATCTGGGGCACCTAGCTTCTATCTTACCCATTTTGAATTTGCTATCTTTGATTACTTTGTTCTTTTCAAGATACACCCTAATCAATTTTCTTTTATGACCTTGGCTATCTTTGATTACTTTATTCTTTTCAAGATACACCCCAATTAATTTTCTTTTATTGCCTTGGTTATCTTTGATTAACTTATTTGTTTCGAGCTGTGCTCTTGATTAATTTATTTCTCGTCTATTGTTGTGATCTTTTTCAAGCATTTTATATTGAAATAATGATTAATGAACTAATAATACTTTCATAAAAGGAGTTTCGCATATTACTCTGGAAGCTTTTAAATAGTATAAGAACCTGAAACAGGACTATTGTTTAGAACTCACCAAGCTTATGGGTTGGAAATATTTGAGCCCAAAGTGAGTTTATCTCTTTAGATTTTCTGTCAAGGACATTGGTTGATCAAAAGACTAGATATTGCATCGGTGATACAAATTCGACAGAAAATAAGCAATGACAACCCAAGCATAAAAAGAATCATTCTCGAAAAGAAAAAATGACATTCTGTATCCATGCTAGTATCATGCATACACATCTGGTCGGGTCACTGGGGAGTGATCAGTGGATGGAATAAGTTACAGATCCTATACCCCAAAGTTGCAGTGGGATGAATTGAAAAAGATACAAGTCCTATACCTTTGAATTGTAGTGGGAACAGATCGAAAAAGTTTCAAATCCTATAATCCTGAACCGCAGTGAGATGGTTTGAAAATGGTACAAGCCTTATGTCCCTGAGGTACAGTGGAAAGGACCCTGAAGTTAGTGGGGTAAATCAGTTGAACAAAATTTTTTCGGGTTTTCTATCAAATGCCAGCCGAGTAGGAAGACAGTGTACTACGTTAATGATAGAGCCCTGATGAGCAATAAGTGGTGACATCCTAATTATTAAAAAGGATCGTCCTCATGACATTTTACATTCGTACATATGTCATTTGGTTAAAAGCAGTTGATTCATAGCATCCTAACCATTTTGTATAAGCATAAACACATAAAACTGATTTTATAGGATAGGTCCCCCAGAGGACGGTGTCACAACATTGGTGAATTCACAGATATTGTCTTCCTGAGTTTGTAGTGAAGCGGATCAAAAACATCAGCCTGACATCCCTGAGTTTGCAGTGGAGCAGATTGAAGATAGCAGATCTTGTCTTCCTGAGTTTGCAGCGAAGCGGATCGAAGATACCAGTAAGGCATCCCTGAGTTTGCAGTGGAGCAGACTGAAGATAGCAGATCTTGTCTTCCTGAGTTTGCAGTGAAGCGGATTGAAAACATCAGCCTGGCATCCCTAAATTTGTAGTGGAGCAGATTGAAGATAGCAGATCTTGTCTTCCTGAGATTGCAGCGAAGCAGATCGAAGATACTAGTCTGGCATCCTTGAGTTTACAGTGGAGCAGACCGAAGATAAAAGATCTTATCTTCATGAGTTTGCAGCGAAGCGGATCGAAGATACTAGTCTGGCATCCCCGAGTTTGCGAGTGGGAGCAGGCAAGATAGCAGATCTTGTCTTTCTCGAGTTTGCGTGTGAAAGCGGATCGAAGATACCGATTTGGCATCCCCGAGTTTGCAATGAGCGCACCAAGATAGCAGATCTTGTCTTTCGAGTTTGCGTGAAGCGGATCGAAGATACCGACCGCATCCACGAGTTTGCAGTGAGCAGATCGAAAATAGCAGATCTTGTCTTCCTGAGTTTGCAGTGAAGTAGATCGAAAACATCAGTCTGGCATTCCTGAGTTTACAGTGGAGCAGACTAAAGATAGCAGATCTGGCCTTCTTGAGGTTGTGGTGAAGCAGATCGAAGACACTAGCGTTGTCTCTCTGAGTTTGCAGCGGAGTAGACTAAAAATTGCAGATCTTGTCTTTCTGAAGTTGCAGTGAAGCAGATCGAAGACATCAGCCTGACCACCCCGAGTTTGCAGCGGAGCAGACTAAAGATAGCAGATCTTATCTTCCTGAAGTTATAGAAAGCAGATCGAAGATATTAGCCTGCCTCCCTGAAATTGCAGCGGAGCAGACTGAAGACAACATATCTTATCTTCCTGAAGTTGCAGGAAGCAGATCGAAGATATTAGCTTGCCTCCCTGAGTTTACAATGAGCAGCATCGAAAATAGCAGATCTTGTCTTCCCGAATATTGCGATGAAGCAAGATCAAAGATACTAGTCTCACTTTTCCCGGTTACTGATAGGATGGATTAAATCTACAAGAGCGAGTCTTATCTCCTGAAGTTGCGTAGAGAATAAGATTAAAGCTACAGATTCAATCTCCTTGAAGTTTCAGTTGGGTTAGAGACTACTTGAAGAAGATGAGGATCAAGAAGTTAAGGCTCGACAAGACCGGGCAAAAAATTGGTCCTTTTATAGTCTTTGCTCCATTCTCGTTACCGACAATGAGCAAAGAGAGGGCGTATAATAGGCCAATTTAGCCCGGGCCTAATACAAAAAAAATAATAAACCCAAAATAATAAAACAAAGTCCAAGTCCAGTCCAAAATATATCATTTGGCCCGATCAAAATGGCCCATTACTTGAAAAGATTGAAGGTCCATCTACAAGCTTGACGTATATGGGAACACAATCTTCAAGGATATGCAATCTTAGATATGATATGCAAATCCTAGAAGATATGGTATGCAATCTCAGAAGATATGATATGCAATCTTAGATATGATATGCAAATATTAGATATGATATGCAATCTTAGAAGATATGGTATGCAATATTAGAAGATATGATTTTGTAATCTTAGAGATTTAATTTGTAGATACCTTTTAATCTTAGCCGTTGATATAATTGATCTGTACCGTTGGATTTGGGGAGGCTTAACTATAAATAGAGGCCTCTCCCTTCATTGTAAAGGGACTTGAGTTTTGGGGAAGCAATAAGAATTCTTAAGAGCATTCACTCAAATTTCTCTCCCTATTGCGTTCTTATTTTCTATGGTTTGTTCTTACTTTATTCTTCATTCATCTTCGTTTTTTTCAACCTTTTTTATTTATCCATTTAATTGTTCAATTATTAATTATTCTTTTTATTTTATTCGTTTATTTATTATTTCTGTATAGAGATTTATTTTATTTTCACACTTTTGCAAATTTGTATTTTATTTATGTCGAAACCATTTTTTTTTGAAAACGGGAATCGACTTGGGTTTTGAAAACTAAAATAAAAACAGGAGTCGCCATCGATCTTTATTAGGTGTGATCGAATCACCTTCGTTTTAATAAAACATTTTAGTTTACTAAAATAACATTTTTGGTCTACGAAACTCGAGAAAACGGGTTCGGGAGTCGGTTACGTGCGAGGAAGGATTAGCACCATCGTCACGCCCAAAATTGGTACCAAATCGATTAATTAGTATCTTAATGTCGAAAGTTGAAAACCGAGGATGAATTAAAAAAATAAGATCATTTTTATTAATTTTAAAACACTTGAATGAGTTGGAATAATTATAAAAGGCCATCTCATCTCAAGGCGACGAAATGCCACATCTAGTAAGTTAGGATGCGACATCTCGAATTCTCGAGAATAAGCCCGCCTTTTATTTAAAAGCACGTGTATTTTAATTTTGAAAGAATATTCAGTTATTTAGATTAAACGAGTAAAACCGAAACCCAGTAAGTTAGGGCACGATTTTTCTCGAATTTCCAAAACGCGAAATATTACTTTATTTTGAAAAAATTTCGGTTTTTGAATAATAGCGAATGCAACATGTAAAGGTATACGTTTATTTTGTTTGAAATAGAATGAAGTGTTCTAAGTTAGATAAATATGTTGGGATTTAATTCACGATACGATGGAATGAAATAAAGATATAACAATGAACATGGAACAATAACACGAATAAGATATTTACAAGTGAACAACGATAGCAAGAAAACGCGAATAATCGAATCATAGCACATACAATGGTAATGCTCACGTCATATACACTACTAAAATATTAACATTAATAATAAAAGAATAATGAAATAAATATCATAAATAACAATCCAAAATGAATAAATAAAGTAAAATAGTATAAAGTTAATTAAAATAAAATAAATAAAATGTACACCATTTTGAAATGAAAACAATGAGCTTAAAATAAATAAAGTAAAAAGAAATTTAAAATACCCAAAACGGTTAAAAGATGATATATTTATAAAAAATAAAAATAAATAAATTTAAGATAGATAATATGTACATATAAATATTGGTAGAAGATAAATATATATTGTTAAAAACTTAAAACAAACAAATATAAAATACTTTGACAAACAAAAGGGTTTAAAATAATAACATATATAAAACTAAAACAATTTAATAAAAATAATATGAAAAACTTAAAGTAAATAATAGTAATAATACGAATTAAAAAATGAATAAATAAATGAATAATCCCATCAAACAAATCGAGGACCAGATTAAAAAACGGACTGACATTTAAGGTGTAAATTCGAAATAGGGAAAAGCCAATCAAGGACCAAAATGAAACGCGCAAAAAACTAGCGGGGACCAGATGGGAAAAATTCCCAACCCTCGTGCGCAGCGCTTCAACTGACCTGGGCGCGGACCAAATTAAAACGCAATAGAAATAACAGGGCGCAATTGCAAAAAGAGAAAAAAAAAGCAAAATAGGACTTGATTAAATAGCGCCGCAAAAAGATGGGGACCGATCGCGAAAATATTCCTTTCAAGGAATATGCGCAGTAACCCTGTTAACCAAACAGCGCCGTTTTGTTTACTATTAAAAGACCCAATTTTTTTTTCAAAAACACATTTTAACCCTTATTCTTTAAAAAAAAAAAAAACAGCAGCCACAGCCCCCTCCCATTCTCTCAAAAAAGAAACCCAAAAGGCAGCCCTTTCTTTCTCCATTTCTGTCCGACGATCGGCCTTCCCTCAGCCTCCCATCGCACCACCATGCCACCACCGTATCGGTGGCCGGTGATGCCCAAAACCGGGCCCTTTTGGCCCTTTCTCGAAACCCATTTGAAGCCCCGAAAACCCGAGAGAAGAACCCCCTTTTCTTTGCCTTCAGACCGGCCTCGTCGACGGAGACGAGGCTCCGACGACGCGCCCCGATGGTTCAGGTATGGTCTCCTCGCTCTCCACTTTTTGAGTTTTTTTGTGAAAGTTTTAAAACAATAAAAATAAAATAAAGAAAAAAAAACAGTAAACAGTAATAGCAAAATAAAATCGGAATCAACCTTTGATGCTTTTTGATTTCTGATAATTCATAAAGTTCGTAAAAAAAGGAAGCCCCAATACACTCGATTCGTTTCGGTTTTTTATAACCGATTTTACATATTCGCTTTTGTTTTCTTCTACTTTGTCTTCTTGTTATGCTTGTCGTTTTGTCTTTGTTGTGTGTTGTTGCGTGCTGTTGTCCTCTGCCATTTTTTCGTTTTGGTCCTGTTCTTTGGTTGTTTGCAGGTCACGAGCGGAGGCATGCGAGGCGTGGAGATGTCAGAGGCGTGCGGCGGCTGAGGCACTTAGGGATTAGGGTTTTGAAAATTTTTTAAGTTTTGGGCTTGTACAGATTGGGCTTAAGTTGGGCTGATTCAATTTGGGTTAATGTAAATGGACATTTATTTTGGACTGTTTTATTTTTTTGGTTTTATCTTGGTTTGGTTTTGTTTGGGCCCCGGGCAGATTTGGGCCTGTACAATTTATTTATTCTAAATTTTTATGTGGTATTTATTTCAAGCTATTTTATTTTATTTTTTATATTACTTATTTTAAATAGTTTTATTTTGATTAAATTTTTTTATATTATTACTTTAAATTATCTTATATATCATTCATTTTTTTTATTGTTTTATATAACGATTATTTTAAAGTGGTTTTATTTTATATTATTTTAAATTGTTTTATATTATATATTTTAAGTTTTTTTATGTTGTTTATTTTAAACTTATGCGTATCTTTTTAGGATTTGTCACATATCATTTTCTTTAAGTCATTTTGTATATTATTTATTTAGATTGATATATATATTGTTTTATATATTACTTATAATATTTATTTTAAAATTCATTTATATATTATTTATTTTATATATTATTTATTTTTATCTTTTTTTTGGATTTATGTGATTTCACAATTGAATTGGTGGTTCAATTAAGAGTGATATTAATTTAGTAAAATATTTAAATATAAGTATCAGATTTGAAATATTAATTAGTCTCATTAAACTAAAAATGTTCATGGGCTAAACTATATCGGATTTGAACTAGATTTAAAAAAAACCAAGCTAAGGCTTGTGTTACGGGCCAAGGTGCAAAGCCTGTGATCATTGCAAAAAATGTGTCATAAGGAGGTCTATCAGTTAGATGGGGCTCATTTGACCCATGAGAGTTAGCTCGATTTAAAGTGCTATTCGTGAAGCCTGTCAAATTGAAGCCTAGGTGACCCAATGATGAAGATATGAAAAGTTAGGCTACCTTGGTAAGTAGGGAAACTAATATTAGAAGATTGAGGGGAATCGTATCTTATAAGATTAGATTAGATTTGATTATATAATCTTGTAAATCCTTAAATTTAAGGGATAGACTAATCTCGTCCGCTGATGTGATTTGATCAAGATTGTCGGTTTTGGGGAGCTCAACTATAAATAGAGAGCCTCCCCTCACTTGTAATTCATTTCACTATTTTGTATTCTTTGAGAGAGAAATACAATTGAGAGCATTTACTCAAACACCTCCAGTGCATAGTTTTCTGTGGCTTTCTGTTCTATTTTGCCTTCTTTTGACTAGAGTTGCTTCCGCTATATAAATTGGTGCATTGGAAGAATTCTTTATGAATCCTGACTTTGTGGTGGTTAGGCTGACTTAGGCGTGTTTGAATCGAAAGGATCGCCTAAGGCCGCACAAAATGTGAGACTAAAGTTCTATCATCGTGAGACTTGGTCCAACTTATCTATATAGTTCATTGATTGCTTAAAAATAATGAAAAAAAATTAATTTATACATATAGAGTTATTAATATTTACATACTTTTATAATTAAATCTTAAAAAAAATATTTCTTAAAAATTATTGAACTTAAATTTGGGTTGGATCAAGTTGACTTAAAATTAGAACATCTTCACACAAACCCTGATAAATCGGCTAGATCGTGAATAGAGATGTTCGTGGGTAAACTTAAGCATGATATTGAGACATTTTATACTTGAGCAAACTCAACCTCAACCCGAAATACGAGCTTGGAATTTTATCTAGGCCTGTCAATATTTATAAATGATTAATTTAAACTAATTTTATGCTTGCCCGTATTTTATTTTTTCATTAATTTAAATTTTATATATGTAATATAATAATTTTTTAATGTTTACGTTATAAGTATTATATTATATATTATTACAAAATTAATTTTTAAGTAATATAAATTAGATAAAAAATATATAATATAATTTAGGGGTAAATCTCAAAACTATACATGAACTATGGTTTAACGTGCACTTGTGTATATGAACTTTGATTTTGTGCAATTTTATAAATGAAATTTTGATTTGATCCGATTCTTGTAAATTATTAACACAATTATTGATATAATATCATTTTATGTTTATATATTGTATACATAAATAATTATATTTATCCAATATGAAAATAAACTGATGTATTTATTTCTTTAAATGTGTATGATTAAATCAAAATTAAAGTTTTAAGTATGCATTTGAACCACAATTAGAGTTTCACGTGTACAATTGCACTAAATTAAAGTTCATGTATACAATTGCATATTAAATCAAAATTCATGTATAATTTTGAGATTTATCCCTATAATTTATTCCAAACTTATAATATGTAAAAAAATATGTTAAAAAAAATCTATTTTACATTAATAACTTTTCATTTTTATTTTATCTATTTTAAAATTTGTTGAGTATCTTGTTCTCTCTCTTCTCTTGGAGTCTATTCTTCATATTTATAAGGCGTGGTTCCTTGATGTGACGTATTAGGTACAAGTAAGTGCCATACACGAGGACACATTATCTCCTTAGGGGTGACATGTGTCCTGAGTGATTCTCCCCGGGAAACTAAGTTGATGAGTTGAATGCAGGCAAGCAGGGATTTGGTGAGTTGGACGATGGCGAGCCAGGAAGGACATAACGAATTGAGCTAGGTAGTGAGCTAAGAAGGGCGTGGTGAGTTAGACGATCCTAAAAGAGGAGAGGCGTAAAGTGAAGAAGGTCGGGTCGGACACGGATCTCTAGTCGGATAGCGGCATGCCTTATAATAATTTGTTCCCTACCTTGCCGAAGAAGAATTATAAAATGACTCTTTTGAGAGAGGCTTACACGAGTGAAGCATGTGATTGAGGCTTATTACGTACGTTTTGGTGTAAAACTTATTGCGTATGTTTTGTCGTATGATTGGGGCACTTTTTTTTAAAGAAAAAAACCGTTCTGAAAAATTTTTCTTCCTTAAAACAACTTATACTTAGCCCTAACTTACACTTATCTTGCGTTTTTTCAAAAGGGGCCACCAGTGAGAAGAGACTTGTCGTTTATAGGTAAAAACCCTCAAAATTTTTACCGTCGTTTCAGTTGTTTTAAGCGTGATTGTTTATCATGGTTAGAGTCGAGAATGGGTTTGGGTGGAAGGGACGGTGGTTTGATCTTGTTTGTGGTAACCAGGCTTGTGGGTCTAGATTTGTGGATGAGGTGGTAACCATCAAGAGCGTCATGAGGCCTACATACTGTGGAAGCAAACACCTATTTGTGCTCGATAAAGCAAGAGGTGATGGTTCGTCATCTAGTTGTCCGGTGTATTCGGTTGCTAAATTTTGCCTTTGATTTTTGATTGTTGAAGGTGCAAGGAGATTGAGTGACATGGAGGAGGTTTCCTATTACCCCTGTCTTTGCTGTAGGGTTCGTATGGCCTCATGACGCCATTGACGATCCGGGTTTAATTTTGTTAGGAAAAGAGGAACTTGTAAATTTTTGTATTCTTATTGTAAGTTGCATACACACTATTGGTCTTCCATATCTGTAAGTGGCCAAGAAGGTTATGTGAGAACTCTTACGATAACTACGGTGTTGATGATAATGTTATTGGTGATGCGCAGCCTTTGCTAGTGTTCACACGAAGGGTTCGCATTTGGAGGATCTGCAAGTTCATCGAGAACTTAGATACATCATGGATGTCGGTCTCTTATGCAGAATTTGCAAGGTAGAAATGCTAGTACCGCAGTCCGCAAAGTGAAGGTAGTGGTAACTCTCGCAAGAAGAAGCAGAGGGTGCTAGCGAGCTTTGTAAGTACCGAGGTTGATAGTGATGATGAAGTAACGAATGAAGCTGAAGGAAGCTTGCCATAAGAGGAGGAAGGATCATGCGACAACTTCAGTAGGTATAGTGGTAACAGATTGCCCTTCCTACACCACCAATTGATCCCATTCTAGAAGAATTGCCTCCTACGTCTTTGCTCTAGGGTTCTTTGAAATTAACATCTCCGGATGGTGAAGTAAATACCCTTTTTCCCTGGCGCGAGCAGCTTGACGCAAGGAGGTATCCTTATTATCTTGATGATGCGATGAAGAAATGAGAGGAACATATGCCGAGAGAGGTCAGGGAGTGTGTTCCCTTCTGGATCTTTATCTTGTGCCAAGAGGCCCTCGATAAGGGAATTGTTATGGCCGCTTCAAGTATCTGTTGCTGAAAGCAAGGTTATTAGTTGGGGTCTACGATGAGTTATCGATGAAGAAGAAACTAAGAGAAAAGAGTTCGCGGGTGCGCTTGAAGCTAGTGAGTGTGCACTAGAGAGGGTCCACGAGCTTTATAAGGAGATGGAATGGTGATAAAATTTCACTTTGTTTTAAGAATATTTGTATGGGAAAAGTATAACGCCCAAAACCCGACCATCATATTCAAATATTTGATGTTACATTTGCCTCCTTTTTATGGGTAAATATCCCATATATACCTAAAAATTTAATTATTTACGGAAATGGGCCAGTTTGAAGAATATTTACGGAAAATGGCCGTTTCCCCCAAAAATGCGTCCACGTCAGCGCATTTTTGAGGGAAACAGCAGCAAAGCGCGCCCCTGAGGACGCGCTTTGTGCCACCTCAGCAAAGCGCGCTTACTGCTGAATTACCAGGAAAACACGTTGACGTGGACGCGTTTTTGCCCTCCCTTTCCCGTCCACTTACAGTATGAAAAATTAATTGAATTTTTGGGCTAGGGAAAAAATTAATTGAATTTTTGTGACAGTAGTCTCCGGTAAAATAATTTTGAGAAGACGTTTCTGAACAAACAGTGGCAAAAAACGCTTCCAGTAGGGTGCACTGTCAGCAGGAGTACTGAAAAGAGCTCCCACGTGGACGCTCTTTTGCTACTGTAGTCTCTGGTAAAATTAATTTGAGGAGACGTTTCTGAACAAACAGTGGCCAAAAACACTTTCAGCAGGGTGCACTGTCAGCAGGAGTACTAAAAAGAGCTCCCACGTGGACGCTCTTTTGCTACAGTAGTCTCAGGCAAAATTAGGCTATAAATCAGCCAAATTTCATTCTCAGGTTGCATAAGGGAAATTGAGGCAAAAGAAAAAAAAACTGAAAATGAGTGAACGTATTAATGCTATTATTTACTACAGTGGTGAAGTTCGTGACACTGAAAATGGTGTTGTTTTCTTATCGGAGAACACAGCGCGATTGAGTTTTAATCAGAACGTCGATTTGGTAGAACTTCGCAAAAGAATTAGGCGTAAAATATTCGGAACAACGCCAATGAAAGTTCAGTCTATTAAGTATAGATTTTGCGCTTCGGTTGATCAGGTGAGATATGACTCATTCGACATCAAAGGTCCTCGGAGCTTTGAGGCAATGGTGGAGACTCATCTTGCCAGTGGATCACCCTATATCGAGGTATATGTAGAATTTTCATCTCCAAGTGATCTTCTGCGACCTCAACATCTCTCGCCATTCGAGAGGGAATACACGACCCCAAGCCGAAACTTTGTAAGTGGGAGGCAAAACACGTAAGTGCCCGTGTGCGGTGGTAGTATGGAAAACATAACCCCTGCACGACACTCGGTTGGTGGATGGGACATGCATATCCGTCCTTCGACGTCCGATGATAGAAATACGTATTGGGGGACGTCATCAACTTTTAGTGGTTGGCAATCCACATATGATTGGGATATTTACGAAAGATGTTTAAGGAGGGATGATGTACTCCCGACGATATCCACCAGCGAGGGGCCCTCGTTTGTTGCAGGTTATGGAGGGTCGGACGATGAATCTGATGTGGATCCACCTCGGGAGCCAGGGCCCGACGGTGCAGAAGTTGGATTATTTTCTAAACCGAAGCTCGTTCCAACTGTACCTGAAGACGTTGAGGGCGGTTCAGACGAAGAAGAAGAAGATCTGCTATTCAGGGCGTACTCGCCTCCAGCCCATAAGCATAATGTCGATCTATCTCAAGATGATGCATTGGAGTTTCCTGAACTACCACACCGGACGCGTGACCGTACAAAATTAAATTACAATAACAAAATAAAATTCGGGGGTTTAGGGTTTAAGGCTGATGCCGGTGGGAACCAGTGCCACACGGGGGCGGTCGGTGGTTACGCGCTGGATTCTTCCTTCTTCTAGCTTCCAGCGGGGGTCGTGGAACCTCGGGCGGGGATTCCGGTTCCTCCGGCAGTGGGTCTGGTTCTAGGTGTTGCGAGGATGACCCGCATTGATAAAATAATGACCCCGGAGGTGTTTGCATAAACCACGGCGGGGTGACTGCATCCTGTACAGCGAAGGAGCCTGGTAGAAAGAAGTGCTCCCCGACGGTGCCTCCTCTGATCTCACATGCGACGTCGGCCTCACGATCGGCTGGCCAGCGGGAGTAGTCGAGAACGGACTCGAACCCGACCATGCATTCCAACCTGGGGTGGGACTGGGAAACTGAAACATATATGGGTTAGGAGGATACATATAAGGGGTAGGGTACGCACCTGGCATAAACGGTAGACACTGTGATGTCGGTGTTGTCGATTGAACTGATGGGCCCGGTGACTGTGTAGGTGTTGTTGCTGGGCCCGGTGACTGTGTCAGCGCTGTTGATGGCCCCGTCTCATCACCCCTTCTTCTTGGATTTAAAGGGGCCCGACGTTCTATTCGCTCGCGAAGTTGCCGTCACCTCTCTTCTTTCGACAACATATACAGCTTGCCATGGATCCTAAACCATGGCATGTACTCCGGTACGCACGCTAACTCAGGAACGATGATCGGTTCCCGGATAGGTAAAAAGTCATACCGGTTCTCCTACGTCTCGATATGACCTGACCAAAATCTTGGCCAATCCGTGTGCGACTGCCGTAAGTCCACTTTGTGCTCATCATCGAGAACCTCAGGTGGCACGGGAATCGGTTGTCATAATCTAAATTGTCACAGAACCCGATCTGACTGGTGCATCTCCACGGTCACGTAGGTGATCAATAGGACCTTAACGTGCCAACTGTTCGGATTTTGGAAGAACTCCTCCGAATTATCGCGAATTTACGGATCATAAATGCGGTGTCCATTGAAACTATATTAACATTACCAAAATGTTAGTTATATACATAATACTAGACACTAAATACGAAATACTAAATTATAATAACGAAATTCGAAACTTACTTGTGATTCCGACCGTTGGTCCAATAGGAGTCGTATATCCTCAAGCGAGTTAGGTATTCCAACATGACTCGCCGAATGGTTCCACCTAATTAAATGAACTTTTAGCATGCAATTATATTATAAATCTACGAAATAATTGTAAAATATAATATTAAATTTACCTCGTTATCAGTGGGAATGAATATGGCTGGTCGAGTCGAGGACGTAAAAATGGAAATCGAAACCATGCCCATGACTGCAGTAGTGATAAGCAACCTCCAATTTTTACTTTACTCGGCCGCGTCACCCCGCACATCTCCCGGTACAACCTCGATAGCACGGCAGACCCCCAACTCAATTCACCGACTGCTCTGAAATCAACAAGTTTCAGGAGCCATCTCAGGTGGACGAGGTTTCTAGAGAGGTCCGGCATCAGATAGCCTCCAATTATCTGAAGAATGTATGCCCGAGCATACCGTATTCTTTCTACTTCGGTCGAACCCTCGTTCGGCTCCGGGAATGTGTCTCGTAACCAGGCCAGATCGATCCGAGCTCCTTGAATTTTATCCGGAATGGCACCCAGAAGCTCGTAGCATACGGCCATCCAATCGGTAGATGTTGCGGACCCGGTGACTACCGACCCGTCCAGTGGTAATCCCAACTGCAACTGCACATCTTCTAGAGTGATGGTACACTCTCCGCATGGCAGGTGGAAAGTGTGCGTCTCGGGTCTCCACCTCTCTATCAACACGCTGATCAAAGGCGGCTCCAACTTGAACCCCCGGCCTATCCTGGCCACGTGCCAAAAACCCGCTTCCTGCAGGTAATTCTCGATCAACGGCGATGGGGGACCATGCATGTTGCGAATATAACATTCCAACACCCGATCTACAGACTGTTTAAAAAATTATAAAATTAAAAATTAATTAAAATTGCATAATTGAAAAAAAAAATAATCATATTGAAAAATTAAAAATTAAAACTTACCATTTTTATTTGCTCGACGGAGATGTAGTTGTCGTCTAGGCAAAGTAATTCCCCGGCCATTGTAATCCGATAAAAATTTTTAATAAATTTTCCAAAAAATATATATTACAAAAATTATAAAGGGCTTTTTCGTAAATAGTAAATGACTATTTTGAATTATAAGCGTAAATTTCAAGGACTTTGAGAGAAAATTGAGAAAGGATTGAAGTGTGAAAAAAATAAAGGGTTGGGGGGGTTTTATACTTTTTTTTTTACCGTTGGGCCCCCAACGGTCAAAAAAAAATTGGCCGTTGGATTTTGACCGTTGCAGGGCTAAAGCGCCCCCCTGAGGACGCGCTTTGTTCCACCTCAGCAAAAAGCGCTTACGTGGGCGCGCTTTTCTTTGAGTGGCACAAAAGCGCGTCCTTAGGGCGCGCTTTTGCTTGTTTCCCCAAAAACGCTACCGACGTGGACGCTGCGTTTTGGGGAAACGACTTTTCCGTAAATAAATATTCTTCAAAGTGGCCCATTTCGTAAATAATCAAATTTTTTGGTATATATGGGATATTTACCCCCTTCTTATTATTATTTATAAATACAAATTATTAATTAAATTCAGTTGTAGAGTGATTGTGGAAAAGATAAAATTTAGTGTTATTTGTAACATAAACTCAATTAAATTTTATAAAAAATGAAATAAAGTTAAATTTTAAATTCAGTAAAATCCTTTAAATATATTGAGTTATCGACGTCGAATTCCATTACCAAGATAATGTTAATAATACATTCAAAAAAGAAGAAGATAACATTGCAATTTAGAAACAAATTTACATTAGAAATCATCACACAAAGGCGTGCAGTTGCATAACAAAATCATCCATGTAAGAGTTTTCAAGTCCTGGTTTTAAAAGGAACTCCTTCCATTTAGCATGGTTGGTCCTTACCTCGTTCGCCAGCTTATTATCATGATCCATTAATCTTCTTATTGCTTTGCAAACATCATATTTTGTAAATACTCCATCTTCATCACCTTTCTCAACCTCTACTCCGATTTTTAGGTCACCAGCCATCAATCTTGCATTAATTATTTGATCTCCGACATGGGGTAGTAGCACCAATTGGCAATCACTCACCATGGCCTCTGCTAAAGAGCCCGAGCCGCAATGAGTGACGAAATACCCTACAGAGCGATGCCTTAAGATTAGTTGTTGTGGTACCCAACCTCCATAAAGTATCCCCCTTCCTTTTAATCTTTCTTGGAATCCTTACGGCAAAAGTGACTCGATTGTTTCAGCTCCCATCGGTGGTTTTAGGGCAACTAGAAATGGCAAACCTGTTAACTCAAGTCCTAAAACCAATTATTGAAATCGATCCTTTTTCAAAACACACTTACTTCCGAATGCACAAAAAATCACAGTCTTAGGTTGAAACTTGCTTAATAACTTTTCCCATTGTTTTTATAGTGCCATTTTAGGTGGATTTGGCACTACTGGACCTGCGAAAATGACTGGCTTTCCAAATTGGCTCCCAAATATATTCACCATAAGGCCCTTCCATTTCCCTGCATGTCTTGAAACCAATAATATCGCAATCACTTAAAGACATCAATTGGCGTTCTACAAAGGAAAGGCCACTTCCATAATCCATAGTTGTTACAGCGGCTAATGCTTGGGCTTCATGTGCGCGTAACTTAATACTTGAAGAAGGGAAACCTTCTGGAGGCTCTAAAAGATCGGACCCTATCATACCTTTCTCAAGAGTCTTTCTTGCTAGACTAAGAAGATAGCCAATGGTGGCAGAGCTAATGATACAATAAACCACGGACTTGATACCTAACCAACGAGTCAAGGCTGGCAACCAACAAGTGAAATCATAGAAAGCAAAATGGGGTTTGAGTTCACGAAGGTAAGCTTCAATATCAGGTTTCGTGAGGTCCATAGCGGTCATAATGAGAGGATGTAAAGGGAAAGGGACATCATTTGTTGTTTCGGCGCCGAGAGGTAAACCTTCAACATGCGGAACAATGATTGGAATAAAGGATATGAGATGTGGATGGAGATTGAAAGCCTCAACCTTATGTTGTGTTTTTGTAGGTAAAAGAAGGAAATTTTATGGCCTCGCTCTGCTAGTTTGTTGGCCATATGAACATATGGAGTGATATGACCAAGGGCAAACCATGGGTACATTGCAATGTGAAAGCTTCTATCTGCTATTGTCTAATGTGTGCGAATTATCCTGGTACGATCTGCATTTTGTTAAGTTTGTTGGTACGCCTTTACGTGACTCTGTTGCTTAAGAACATGTGATATTCGAATATGTTGAATTGATTGGTACTGATTCTGATTTATAACCATGCATGTGACTTAATGGCAAATCTGATATTACTTTTTAAGTTTTGATAAATCTACTTTATAACGCGTGGACTCCTATGCCTATTGACTTTGTTATTGTACGGTAGCATGACTTACATGCTTAGCACTCTGCTTCTGAAAATGCATGCCATGACAGATTGCATGGGACTTGGGATGATGTGAAAGGAGAAAGTTTCTGGCAGTTTGATTACCGGCATTATCTGGTGGTTTATCCACTTTTCTATTCTGCCAGCTTAGCTCCAATATAGTGGCTTGACCACATGTATCCGATTTGGCAATTTTAACTGCAAAATTGAGTAATTCAAAGTGTATTGCGAAGCTAAGAGAGAAATATTCAATCAATATATAGACATATTGTCCCATAAATGTGTGGATCCCTTCCAAAAATGCACCACAAGTCAACTGATTATAACATAGCTAGGCGTGTGGGCTTGATTGAGGTCCTTGAAAATGTAACGCCTAAGCTTGTTAAAATATTCCACATAGGTGTCATTATGGATTGAGATTTTAAGTCCTAAAACAAAATTGGCCCCTTCTAATTCATCGTCGCTCTATATTGAACACCAAAGTCCTTCTTCTTGAAGCTTAAACTCTTTTTCTCGAAATTTCTTCATGATAAAGTTTTGAACGAATAAGTTAAGTTTTGACTTCAGCTGCTTCGATTTGAATCTTGTGATTGGGCATTGAGGGAAACTAAGCCCGTCACGTCCATAGGCCTAAAATTGGGCCTTGAAACTCGCATCATGCCACATGAACAAATTTAATAAAAAAAAAATTAAATAGTGTTACCAATTGACCCAGAACTTTGAAATCTAAAAAGTAAAATGACTAAATTGCTAGAAATAAAAGTACAGAGACTAAATTCTAAATTTGTGATGAGTATAGAAACTTGTGACATATTTTAATGAAATTACAATTATAATACTAATTAGAAAATAGTATTAAAGTAAATTTGAAAATTAAAAACATTAAATTATAAAGTAAAGCTTTCAAATTGGGTAATGATAGGGAAAAGTAAATAAGAGTGAGTTTAAAACTAAATAAATGTGTGATGATGGATTAATGTCTATTATAATTTTATCTCGTCTTTAATTAAAATGATTCTTTTATCTTTTTCGGGTGTCATTCTCATTTGACTATAACTTGAAAGTTTCTCTTTGAAAAACTTTAATTCAATACTCTATTAATTTTTGAAGACTTCAAACTTACCGATACTAATTTTCTTAACTGAATAGCTCAGATGGGAAAAAAATATTATTTAAAAAAAAAACTTATTTGTTTAATGTCAGTTTAGTAGTTAAATTAGCATTAAAAGGTATTGTCGTCGGTTCAAAATTTTTCTCCAACTCTTACTTTTATATATATTATAGATAAATAAGTAAAACTTTACGAATGATGAGATTTTGACCATTAATATTATTATTTTAATGTCAATTAAGTACTTTTACTCTCTTTTTTTATTTAAAAATCTCAGTCCAATTATTAATAATGTTAATATTTTCTGTCAAAATTTATTAACTTAACATATTTCTTAGGCTATCTTCACATTATATGACATATGATTGACATAAATTAAACATGTTAAGTTAACAAATTTTGCCAGAAACTACCAATGATGATAATGATTAGACTAGTATTTTAAAATTAAAAAAGTAGGAGGATTGAATTTTTTTAACTTTTGAAGTACAAGGACTAGATCTCAAATTTTATAGAAGTACAAGTACTAACGGCAGATTTTAACCTAATCTTTTAGAAATAATAGTTATTAAGACTTAAAAAAAAAAAAAAAACTTAAAAAGCCAGCTGTGATCCGATTAATATAAGTTAAGCCACAGTTACGACAATCATAGAGAGAAAAGATAGTAGCAGAGGAAGAAGCAAAGCTAGAGAGAATCACAGCATTACCTAAGCTATAGTAGAGCTGAAGCAAATAACAAAAATTCCCTGATTTCCGAGCACAAGACTTAGATAATCACAGCAAGCCTGATCCACTCAAATTCCAACTATTTTTCACCAGGAAACTACCAGAATTCTGCTACTGTATCAGCTACAAGCCTACAACTAAACAAAAGAGTCGAGACCAGTACCTGTCTTCTTCGTATCTTGCTCCATCTTTGGCTAAAAAAGTTAGCTACTTGGATTTCCTTCTCTGGGTATACAGTCTATGGATCTGCTTGCTTTATCTATACTATCCATAATGAAAGCTCTAATGGTTGAAACCCCATCTTCTTTAACTTTATTTGATGAGCATCCTCTTCATAACTGTGCCACAATCGCCTTCCACCTCAATCTGTTCAAACCCCATCTTCTTTAACTTTATTTTTCTTCCACTTTTCCACATTACGTAACTTTATTTTTAAATCATTCACAAACAATTCACTTTGCATCCACATCTCATTTGTTTCCTTTATTTTATCTTTCATTTACCAGAATCATGGGCAATTGCTGCTCCGTACAATGTAGTTTCGAGAATTTCCTTCTTCGTGGCTGGGATTTCATTGTTGGCCATGCTAATTATGTCTGCAAGCTTCAACAAACCCTTCCAACTTTATCTGCTGCTCTTCAAGACTGAGGGCACAAAGGAACGACCTGCTAAGGCAGGTTGATCTTGCAGAACAACGACTATTGAAGCCATTTGAGCAAGTTCAGCTATGGCTTTCAAAAGCAGAAACTATGATAACAGAGGCGGAAAAGTTGATTGCAGATGGCCCTCGACAAATGAATAACTTGTGTCTCGGAGGCTGTGCTTCCAGGAGTTGCCTGTCTAGCTACAAGTTTGGTGAAAAAGTGGTCAAAATGTTTCAAGAAATAAGTGATCATAAGAGTAAAGGAGCTTTTGGGAAAGTAGCGGAGAATCAGCCCGCACTCCGCAGCTTCAGTGGTAGTAATGCCTGTAGAGCAGCCGGTTGCTCTAGAATCCACAATCCAAAAGGTATGGAGTTGCATCGAGGACGAAGATGTGGGGATCATTGGCCTCTATGGCTTAGGGGGTGTTGGCAAGACAACACTCTTGACCGAACTCAACAAGAAGTTCAGCACCACACCGAATGATTCTAAAGTTATCTGGGCGTTGGTGTCTAATGATTTTAAAATTATTTATTTAAATCCAAATCCAAATAATCTAGTTCTTAAACTAATCTAACTAATTTGATTCTCAATTTTAAAATTATTGATTTTGAAAACTAGTTTAGAATTGATAACCACCATTTTATTTTTTTAAAATATAGTTTATTTAATTGATTTTTCTCATACACACTACTTAATTTTTCCATTAATTTTTTAATTTTATTCAACCTTCCTTTAAAAATGATTTAATTTTCTTAGGGATAAAACTGCTAAAAAAAATTTATTTCAAAACACTAAATCTCAATTCCGTACTTCAACTGTTTTTAACAATTTTGTGGTTGAACAAGGTTTTCAAAGTTGGAATGGTGGTTGAATTGGTTAGACCACCCGTTCCAATCCGACCGGTCCAAGTGATTTATCCACTTTAATTGAATAAATCATTAAAAAATTATAAATAAATGAAACTATTTCAACCTGTACGACTGGCCAATTCAACTGGTTTGCGGGTCAGCCGGTCCAACCCCACATTTCGAGTGGCTATACCGATATTGAAAACAATGGGATTGAGTCAAATTATTGTAAGTTTTTACATGCTATAGTCAATTTGGCAAATTTTTTGTGAGTGAAATGATATTCGGCTAAACTACAAAATTTTATCAATTATGTATGGTTTAACTTACTCTTTTTTGTAACTATACTTCAACAATGTTATAATATAGTTACTAATGCTTTCGATTTAATTGTTGTTAACAATGTAATAAGTAGACTTGACACATTATATCATCATTTTAGATGAAAACTTCAGATCAAATTACACAACTAGTCCTTATATTTTTATTTTCGAGTAATTTAATTATTTGTCGTTTTAAGTTTCTTTCTTTTCCTTTTTTTCTTTTATATTTCATTATTTTACTTTCTCTTCTTTTCTTCTCCTTTCTTTGTAACACCCCTTAACCAGGACGAACCGTCACGTTTCGAGCAAGAGATGTCACATTTGGATGCTAGAACTAAGTTAATCGAATCATCAAATTCAAGACTTTACTTTAACATAAATAGACTTTTTGAATTTAGTCAAGTCATTTCTAGGATTATTTAAAAATTTGGATACAAACGAGGGTATGTCATGACACTGATTTCCTGATGTCGCGACACTAATCTCCTGATGTGGCGACACCGAGAACAAATTACTCGACATTGAAGGTTAGATGTCGCTACACAGGAGACAGATTGCCCAGAACATATCTGAAACATCTAAAAAAGAGTATAATTAATTGGAAGATGGGCATGCATATGGGAAGGTGAAGCAAGGTATGTAGGGAACCATGCTATTCAAATATTTTTGTTATATTTTAATTATTTTGTTTTATGTTTAATATCAATAAATTAAAAAATACAATGAAAGTAAAATGGAAAAAAACGTTTAAAAAACATGAATGTGATCATAAAAAAGAAATAGATCAGCACATGCATGAGTACGTGACGTGCATGACTAGTTGCTTCTAATAGTTGCTGTTTAATATTATATATATGTATATACATATATCTATATATTTTTAGAATGGCCTAGCTGCCCATGTTATTTCTTGAGCATATGATTTTTTTCCCCCAAAAATCCATTATTTTCCTACACCACTCTTATATGTATGTGTGTTTTGAAGGGAGAATGACTGTTTCAAAAAAAGTTTTCGAATTTATCGCTTTTATTGGAGTCGACAAACCCTTCAATTGGTTAGTAGGTCAGGGTTTTGTCTCCTCACTTTGCGGAGAGTTGGAGTACCTGAAGCTGCCTATAGAGCCACCCCAAGCGATAGTGTAACAGCCCGATTTAGGGCTTAGTCAGAATAGTGGTGCGAGACCGCAAATCCGAAGTAAAAATATGAGTTTTATGATTTTATATGGCTTATGAGGTATTTGCATAATTATGTGAAAGTCACATGAAGAAATTTTATTAATTAGTGAATAAATTGTCCATTAGGACTAAATTGCAAAGAATGGAAAATGTGAGATTCTAGAAGGTTCAAGATGAAATAGAATTATGAAAAATCCTAGAGGTCCTTATTTATCAATTAGACCATTAAATTTGATGATGGACAAAAATGTACATGGGAAGGAAAAATCTTAAGAAAGGGGCATTAAGGGCATTTTGGTCATTTGGCTAATTAAAGAATAAAAAGGGAAAATAAGCCAAAAATCATGTCCATCCCCAAGGTGCCGAAATTTGCAAGGACTCCATAGCTAAGGTTTTGTTCATTTTCAAGCTTAAAGTAAGTGCATCCTAGCCCCGTTTTTAATGTTCTTCGTATTTTTGAAACCCTCGTAGCTCGGTTTAGCATTTCTAGCTATATTTTGAGCTAGGGTTTACATTAAAAAATTTACCCATGTATGACATGCATGTATCTTGATGTTTTATGGGAGATTATGAAAGTTTGATGTATGATAAACATCTTTTTCTAAGTGATTTTCATGAAAAAAGCATGAAAAGGACCAAATTGTAAAGTTATAGAAATGGTCATACATGAGTGAAATAGTGGGAATTTAATGTTGCTATAGTTGAGAAAATGATTCGTCTAGGCTTGAAATGCAAGAAAGTTGAATGAAAATCATTTTACGAGCCTAGGGGCGAAAGTGTAATTATATGAAAGTTTAGGGGTAAAATCATAATTTTACCAAAATATGAATTATGAGTCGGATTAGTCAATGCATGTGATTAACAAGAGAAATTTATTATTATAGATCAAGAAACACGAAACCAAGGTAAGAACAAAGTTAAAGACTAAATCGAGCACCAAGACATATTTTGAGATTCGAGGTAAGTTTATATGAAATTAGTGTTCCATAATGTTCGGTATTTGAAATCGTTCATTATTTAATACATGATGCTCTACTAAAATTGAGTAGTTAGTGTGAATGAGATGAAGAAGTCCTAGTGGACCATATTGACTATGAATATGCTATCATTGAGATATGAAATAGATAAGGTCCCGTATAAGACCATGTCTGGGACATGGCCTCGACACCGAGTTGATGTCCCGTATAAGACCATATCTGGGATATGGAATCGACATATAAATAAAATCTTGTATAAGACCATGTTTGGGACATGGCATCGACATCGAGTTATGAGATCCCGTATAAGACTATATCTGGGATATGACGTCGGCATTAAGGAATGATCCCATGTAAGACCATATCCGGGATATGGCGTTGGCATCAAATATTATGTATGATAAACTTGAATGGTTCATGATGATCTGATTTATGCATAAGTAGAAGAGTTAAGTATATGAGTTGGCCTAGATCCAAGTTTATTTGTGGATGGCCTTCAGTAATGTTCATGGTATGAATGATAAAGATGTGAGGCTATGGTTATGTTAGCAAATGTGCTAAACTACGTGAATTAGTGATACAGGTATCATGAGTTAGTAAAAGTTACCAGATCATATTGATATGAGATGGGTAAGAGTAAGTATGAATAAGTGCGAATAAGTATGAGTAAGTACTTATATTCATTGGTGCTATATTGCCATTATGTCATGATATGGATGATTATAGTTTGAATAAATTGTTATCCTAGAGTTTCATGCAAACTTACTAAGCTATATGCTTACCCCTCTCTTTCCCATTTTCCTTGTAGTTTCGCCAAGTTAGCTCGAGGATCATTGGACGTCGGAGTTCGGAAGCACACTATCAACATCACTTTGGTATAACAATTTAGACTTATTTTGAGTATGGCATGTATAGGACTCGAGTATTTTGTTAAGTTGTGATTGTTAGCCAAAGTGTTGGCTATGCATGTTACTAAAGTCATTTTGTAAATGGTCTTGAGTTAGTCCAATATTGGAAAATCCTTTTGCTCAATGAAGGTAAATTTCATAAAGTGTATGATCTTATGTATATCTCGATTGATTAAATTCCTAAAGATATTAATTGTAATTTGTGTTAATACGATGTAGAGTGGAAAAAGGGCTTGGTAGATAGCCTGTTAAATTATCTCATGGATAGACACACGGTCGTGTGTCTAAACCATGTGGGAGGCATGACTAGCCCATGGGCGTGTGCCCAGGCCGTGTGGATAAGTCAGAAGGACAAGGTTTGGCACACGGGCCAGGGCCACGGGCGTGTCAAGGCCGTGTGGGATTAGTCAGTGTTGACCACGGGTGGAAGACACGGGCATGCTTTAGGGGCACACAGGCGTGTCCCTAGTTCAACACGGGCGTGTGGCCCCTGTTTTGATGAAAAGTTTTTCGAGTTCGTAAAAGTTCTCGGTTAAATCCTGAAACCTTTCGGAGGTAAGATTAGGACCACGTAGGTCAAGAATGAGCAAGAAATGAGTTTTGAACAAAATTTTATAGCCCGTTACTACATGATCAAGTATGATTAAGCATGGTAACGCCTTGTATCCGGTCCCGTAGTCAGATTCGGGTAAGGGGTGTTACAGATAGCTTATGCTGTAGGGCTCAAGCTCAAACTTGCCTACTGCAAATGCTCACATTTTCTTAGTGATAAGTGTCAAAAGTAACATGTTTTAGTCTCATTCTTAGCTCGTTTTTGTGTGTGATTATTTGGTGTTAATTGTGAATTATATACTCCCAATCCATTATATTCTTGTTTTGATGCTTAATAGAGCACTTGGGAATGAGTGAAAAGCGATAGGAATTAGAACGTTGGAGCAGTTCGGAAGCTGAACACATGCAACAGAGTTTCACATGGGCATGCCACATGGCCACGTGACCCACACGGCTATGTGTCCAGGGCGTTTCGATCTCAAGAAAGTTACGATTTTTAGGGTTTTTGGAAATCTAAGAAGGTATAAATAATGAGAAAAAAGAGGAGGAAAGCAATCGCCATTGGATAGCACAGAAATTACTCAAAGAACATCACTGAAGCCGATTTCCAAGCAATTCTCCATCAAGATTCAAGAGTCCAAGCTGGTTTCCAAGGGAATTATCATGGATTTCTTTTATTTTAGTGGTTATATTGTATTTTTGGAGTTTATTCTTGCAAGTATGAACTAATTCTCTTAATACCTAGGGGAGATGAACCCTAGGATGGATTCTATTATTTAATTTCTATTTTTATGCAATAAAATCTTAGTCTTTGTCTTCAATTATGAACGCTTAATTGTTCTTGGGTTGATAATTCTAGAGTGTTGATCCATGTTTGATGTGTATAAGTCTGAGGTTGAATAGACCATTCTTGTTATTAGATCTCGTATGATTGAATGGGGTTGCATGCAATCCTAGAAATAGGACTATATAAATCTACCGAATTAGAGTCAAATTTAATAGGGGATCCATAAAGCGAATTAATGCAATAATAGAAGTTTTAATTAGAAAGAAATTTCAATTAATCAACCTAGATTTAGTTGCTCTTATGCTCGAAAGAGATATCAATATAAATTATGTATTTCTACAAATCAAAGAGCTAATAAAATAAATTGCATAAATTAGAGTGAGAATCATAGATGAAATCTAGGTGGATTCTTACCTAGGTATTTTTTTTGTCACTTGGTTGATACTTGATTGTTTTTGTGTTTCATTCTTTGGTGCATTCATTAGTTAATTTAGCTAATTTATTTTATTTTTAGTTAATCCTTTGAATTGTTAGGTTAAATAATAGAAATGTGATAATTTCTAGTAACTGTAATCCTCAAAGGAACGATATATGTACTCACCATAGCTATACTTGTAACACCCCAAACCCGACCTAGACGTAATGGCCGAATCCGGAAGTGTCACATGAAATGAGTTGAAAAACCATTGTCATTAAGTTAAACCTTTCCAGTTCATTTGCCTTTATCACCATTATTAATTCCAAAAGCTTTCTTTCATCTAATCATTTAGAGATAAAACGTATTTGTAGCGGAATCTTGTAAAATCGTTGTGTCCAGAAAATTAGTTCAAGATTTTAGAAAACCCTTGCTTTTGGTAAACCATCACAGTTATAAATAAGTAAAACCAAAAACCCAAAACCAACATCAAACAGTTTAAAAGAGTCCAGAGTCCCAGAAAAATAGATATAAATTCCTAAATTCAAGTGCAGACTTCACACGGCCTGGGCACACGCGCATGTCCTATGGCCGTGTCTTCCACACGGTCGAGACAGACGGCCGTGTCTCAGCCCATGTGGTTACTACTAAGCATTCTGTTTTGCCAACTTAGAATGCAGGAGGACACACGGCCAAACCACACGCCCATGGGGCAGACCGTGTATCTCACATGACCTAGACACACGCCCGTGTGTCTACCCGTGTGAAAAAAAACAAGGCTATTTACCAAGCCCTTCCTGCCACCCCTACTTGTACCAACAATAATCACATCAAGCAACAAACTCATTTCATGCATAAATATACCAATTACTCAACCTTGCAACTTGCACATTCATGAATAACATCATCATTTCATAGATTAATAAGAAAGAGCCACCAACTATGGCCTTTTACAAAAGAATTCATCTTCAAATAAGCCAACACATTTGGCCAAAACATTATGACATTTAATCAAAGACTAGGTCCCTATACATGCCATACTCAAAATGCTAAATCTAACTATACCAAAATGTGTGGATAGTGTGGGTGATCCTCCGACTGTCTCCGTATCCCGAGCTGGCTCTTCGACACTATAAAACAAGGGAAAAGAGAAGGGTGTAAGCTTTAAGCTTAGTAAGTCTATATGTAAACAATGAACATCATACCACATACTTATCAATCAAGAACAATTTAGATCCTCATAATTATACTTACTCATTTTAAATCTTACCACATCCCAAACACATATCATAAAACATTGCTCACATTTACATGCACTTATACCCTGCACTTATCACCACAAACCACATGTAATTTCACTTAGACAAAGTTTCTCGATGAACACTTCGGAATAATACTAGGTACACAGTGGTTTCGCACACAACCCACCATTATTAAATAACGAGGTGGTATCACACATAGCCCACCAATAATAAATACGGTGGTATCGCACACAGCCCACCAAAAATAATGAATACGGTGGTATCGCACACAGCCCACCAATAATAATATAACCACGGAGGTTTATCCGTATCTTTTTCCTATTCCGAAGGTTCATCCGAGAAACTCCCCACTTTCTATCATGCTAATAGATATCAATAATATTCATTTGCATTTCACACAATGCATTAATATGTAAAAAACATAAGTAAAAAGGATGTATCATTTACACATAAACTTACCTTGATTCAAAATATATCAATTCGAAGTTTAGTCCGAAACCTTGCCTTTTCCTCGGTCAAGGTTGTTTCCACGTTCTTCTTGATTTGCAAGGAGGATAAGTTGCTAAAAATCTCAAGCTTCCAAACCCCTATTCTTGTTGGTATTTTCGGTGGAGGAAGAAGGTGATAGGAAAAATATGATAGCTTTTTATGTTTTATTTTATTTTATTCCATTAAGTCACCTAATTCACTAAATCTTGACCAAATTAAAATTTCTTGTCCCTATGGCTGGATATCAACCTTAGAAAGGTCTAATTGCACCTTAAGGATCTCCAATTTAAAGTTATATAGCTATTTGACACCTCTACCTAGTAAAATAAAACTTTCGCACTTTATGCGATTTAGTCCTTTTTCGCAATTAAGCATACAATCACTAAAATTAATGCACTAAAATTTTCATACAATCATATAATCATGCCATAACCCATAAAATAATATTAAAAATAATTTCTTCAACCTCGAATTAGTGGTTTCGAAACCACTATTCCGACTAGTCCCAAAATCGGGCTGTTACATAATTTCTATTTTTACGCAATAAAATCTTAGTCTTTATTTTCAATTATGAACGCTTAATTGTTCTTGGGTTGATAATTCTAGAGTGTTGATCCATGTTTGATGTGCATAAGTCTAAGGTTGAACAGACCATTCTTGTGATTAAATCTCGCATGATTGAATGGAGTTGCATGCAATCCTAGAAATAGGACGATATAAATCTACCAGATTAGAGTCAAATCTAATAGGGGACCCATAAAGCGAATTAATGCAATAATAGGAGTTTTAATTAGAAAGAAATTTCAATTAATCAACCTAGATTTAGTTGCTCTTATGCTCGAAAGAGATATCAACATAAATTAGGTATTTCTACGAATCAAAGAGCTAAAAAAAGAAATTGCATAAATTAGATTGAGAATCATAGATGAAATCTAGGTGGATTCTTACCTAGGTATTTTTTTGGTCACTTGGTTGATACTTGATTGTTTTTTTGTTTCATTCTTTGGTGCATTCATTAGTTAATTTAGCTAGTTTATTTTATTTTTAATTAATCCTTTGAATTGTTAGGTTAAATAATAGAAATGTGATAATTTCTAGTAATTGTAATCCTCGAAGGAACGATATATGTACTCACCATAGCTATACTTGTAACACCCCAAACCCGGCCTAGACATAATGGCCGAATTCGGAAGTGTCACATGAAATGAGTTGAAAAACCATTGTCGTTTAGTTAAACCTTTCCAGTTCATTTTCCTTTATCGCCATTACTAATTCCAAAAGCTTTTTTTCATATAATCATTTAAAGATAAAACGTATTTGTAGCGGAAGCTTGTAGAATCGTTGTGCCCAAAAAATCAGTTCAAGATTTTAAAAAAACCCTTGCTTTTGGTAAACCATCACAGTTATAAATAAGTAAAAACCAAAAACCCAAAACAAATGTCAAACAGTTTAAAAGAGACCAGAGTCCCAGAAAAATACAACATCAATGCCAAGACTTAATATCCATAAAACAAAATAAAACCGTAAAAAAAAGGTGGTCACCGTCGAGTCCTCCGCTGCATCGATCCGCCTAAGACTGTAGGTTACCTGTACAGATAAATAAAGAAGGGGATAGTTTACGTAAACTCAGTGTGTAACCCAACAGAGTTAAGCATGTACACATACAGAATACCACAAATCAGACAAATTCATATTCGGGCCTGGGCCCATGTCAGATACAGATACAGATTCGGGCCTGAGCCCATTTCAGATGCTGACACAGTTATAACTATGCAAATCAGATATCAGAATCCTACCCCCATCCTCTACACACCATCTCCGACCATCCCTACACACCATGTGGGGTTTATAACACCCGCCCAGACCTACACACCACACTGTACCGATGCGGCACATATCAGATATAATACAGCCCTGCTGCCAGATATTAGGCATAATCTGCCTTTCAGAACATTTTCTCCAATATACATCATCCCACCCCAATTACAGTAACAGAACATGCATACAGAATTAACAGCTAAATCATGCTTAACATGCTTTTATACACAGATAATAGATAAGCAAACATAGGCATGCTTATAACCATATTTTAGTCTAACAGATCATTTGGTTATAGGGTTAGATAGCATTTACCGACCCTATGGTAGACCCACAATCGATTAGGACGACCCGTGCGATCCTACGAAAAATTTTAGTACAATGGGCCCACACACCCGTGTGGGCCAACACGCCCAGATTGGCCTTGCCCGTGTGGATCACACGCCCGCGTGGCGTGCCCGTGTGGGCTCACACGCCTGTGTGGCCCACAAGCCTAGTCTGGCCTAGCCCGTGTGGCTCACACGGCCACACTCTGGCCACCACACGACCCTGTCTTATGAACGGCCTGGCCTTCGTCGATCACACAGCTGTGTTGTCGCACACGTCCTGCCACACGGCCGTGTGTCATCGATAGTGGGGTTTTTTGGCTGTCGCCAAATCTCGTTTTTCTGCATTTCGGGTACACACATAGTATTTGATCGTTGTAAATCAAGTCTTAAAATTTATAAAAAAAGAATGATCGAACCTGGAAACTAACTCTGGCAACGATTTAAGGCAAGTGCACCTATCGAACAGTAGTATATCTTAGGCAAGACCGGATTGTCGAACCCAAAGGAACCAAAAGTACTAATACTAACTTTCTTTTTATTATCTAGCCTAAAATAAAAGAGAATTGTTGTTTAATCTAAACTAACTAACTACTAAACTAAAGACACTAAGACAAAAAGAACGAATTGGGAGAATACTTTTGGGAAAACTCAGTTGATTTAAGACGATACCCTAGGAAGAATCCACCTAGACTTCACTTGTTATCTAACACTGAACCAGACGACTTATTCACTTGACTTGATCCGTAGGATTCCCTAATTTATATTGATCCCTCTCTCGAGGCGACTAACATCTAACCCTAGGTTGATTAATTGAAATCTCTTTCTAATTAAAACCCCTAGAATTGCATTAACTCGATCTATGGACTCCTATATTAGGTTTGACCCTAATCCGGCAGATTTTCGTCACCCTATCTCAAGGCGCGCGAGCAACTCCGCTTAACTATGCTAGATCTACTCTTACGCATGAACTTTTGCTCCACCACCTAAGCACATCCAACTTGAATCAATATCCCGGAAATATCAACACAATAATTAAGCCCACATAATTAAGAACAAATCAAATATTTATCATATAGTTCAGAAGATAATAACAAGATTCGTCTTAGGTTTCATCCTCTTCAGGTATCTGAAGGGTTTAGTTCATAATAATAAAAGAAAACATCTCAAAAGAAAAGATAAAACAAAACATAAGAAAACCCTAAAACTCCCTGAAGGAATTGAAGGAGAGATCCTCCGTCTTGAGTATGATTCCAGCTTCTTGAGATGGATCAACTGGCTTCCTTCGAGTGATTCCCACAAACCTGACCTGAACAGCCTTCGAAAGAAGGATTTTGTCGAACTCCGTAGGCTCCGTCAGCCTCGGCTCCCATTTATCGGTCATACTTAGGGCGTTTATATAGGCTTTGAGATGCCTTACTTGGCCCGTAAGTATTCTAATTCGACTAGAATTCCTCTTTGCCTCTAAGTATCCTAATCCGAGTAGAATTCCTCTTTCCTAAGGCAGGGACACGCCCATGGCACACGCCCGTGTAAGTCGTGGCCAAGCCGTGTTCAGGTCCATTAGTGAGGCACGGCCGTGTGGTCTTTGGCCCAGGCCGTGTCGATTTCGTAAGTTGGCCCATTTTGGCCAGTTTTAAGCCTGTTTTACGTTCTTTTCATCCTCGGGTGCTTTCCTGAGTATAAAACATGAAAAGAAAGGATTAAGAGCACCTATTTACACAATTCAGGGTATAAATCATCCAAAAGTATGCTAAATGTGGGATTAAAATATGTTACTTTTACGGTTTATCAAATACCCCCACACTTAAGCTTTTGTTTGTCCTCAAGCAAAATTCTCAACTTACAATTAAAACGAACTTTCCATAATTCATAATTCTCATCAACAATGTCTCATCATAATTCATAGATAATTTATACCTGGATAATTTAACTCAAAGAGTCTTAGAGATTCAAACAATCTAAGTCATACATTTGTAGCACGAAAACATATGTGTCTCCCTTCATCTAAATAATTACCTTTGATTTAAAACCGACAAGGATTGACATCCTCGCAAAAGATTCACTCAAATCACTCAAAGTGTTTAAGGTTTAGGAAAAAGCACTCGAAAGTCGAACATGAAAAGTTAATCCCATAGGCTTGCATGAAAATCAAATCTCCACCACTATAATATGAGCTGATACACAGATCAAAAGGTCTTTAAATAGTGTTGTAACGGGGCTTAGGTTAACGGTGTGGATAAAGCTGAATTAGAGGGTTAGAATCGATATTGAATTGACAAATTACCTAACTAGAAACAATAAATTGAATCAACTAAAAACTTGTAATACTAATACAAATAACACGAGCTTCTTCTAATATAGTGGAATTTAAACGTATAGGCTCACTTTTCGTAATACTAATACTGAATATACTTCGATTTTTTTTTCTTTTTTGAATAAGTGCTTACAAGATAGATTCATATACTAAAATAAAATAGTCAGGCAATTGATCAAATCAAATCTCAAAGTAAAGGGTAGTCAAAAGGAATGGTGATAACAAATACGAAGGGTTTCGGGTTAATATTAGTAGGTGAGTCAATAAAAAGGGTTGTTAGGATCAAAGGGGTTCACTAGGGGTTAATTATAGAGGTAGGCTTTTTATGGAGTAAGTGGGTTAAATCCTAGGTGCCTTTATCATCTCTGAATATCAAATCAAAAGTGTGGTCTCGACATGTATAATCGAGGCAAGTTCTAGAATAACAATTCAATGTTGACACACTCATAATCAATAAAGTGAGCACGAAAAAGAATATATGCTCTATAAGGCTCAAGGTCTCACAAAAATTATGGGTTTTTGATATCAACCTCGTAAATTTCAAACTTCAAAGTAATATTCAAATTTAGGTCAACAACCTAGCAAATTTTTATTTCTGAAAATAGACTTATCATGCTTGATTCTCTAGTATCTTAAAGTTTAAATCATCAATGCACAATTAACTATGACTTAATCTAAGACATATCAATAAAAATAAAAAATCAACAGAAATTTCATCCTAATTAATAATATGAGAAAATTACTTAAAAACAAGTTAAAATTCAGGGATTTGAGAATAATGAAAAAAGTCAGGCACTTTACCCCCCACACTTAAGATGTACATTGCCCTCAATGTACAAAGATCGATAATAATCATGTAGTAATAAAATCAAAAGAAAAGGGGAGAAGTGACACTTCCTGAATTTTGGATGGAGTCAATGAAAAGAAACCGGATAGGATTGGGCGGAGGTGAATGTTGGGGAGCGCCTCGAACTGATTAAAATTGAATCTTCGAAACAGCCGACCTAAATTTATTGTATCCTAAGCTAAATCTAAATGGCATGAAGAATAAGAAGAAAATGATAAAGAAAATAAAAATAAAAATAAAAAATAAGAATAAAAGTAAGTAATGGAAAATGAGAGAAGAAAGACAACTAGAAAAGAAAAAGGAAGAAGGGGGGTTGAAATAGAAATGTAGCCCGTGTTTTGGGAAAAAAATTGTCTTGTTGCCACATGTTTACGGCCACGCCCTTTTACCTACCCGTGGTGCCCACACGGCCATGGCCACGGCCATGTGCAAGGCCGTGTGGGTATAGAAACATGCGCCTAAATACGAGAAGAAATAAAACTAAACTAATTTGTAGGATTAGTGCTCGGGTTGCCTCCCGAGAAGCGCTCGTTTAAAGTCTTGAGCTGGACTTACCTGTTATTTGTATGGTTTTCTCATGCGATCAACTCAATTTTTGATATAAAGTTTAAGTCGAGTGGTGTTGACCTCAAAAGTGCTGAATTTAGGATTGCTTACCTCGACTGTTCCATCTGGGAAGATTTTGAGTACCTGATCTCCTATCTTAAGCTGGGTTGTCCCATCGTTAAGTTTGTCGTGAGGTTGTCTCGTTTTTGCTTCGTGTATTTTTAGTTTCTCTTTGAAGTGTGTCTTCCACTCGTCTAGTTCATCGATCCGAAGCCTTCGTTCTTCATGAATTTCTTTTTTATCGCCACGAGGTCTAGGATCTGGCATCTGCGAAAGAGCTTCAAGAAACGGTAAGTTAATATGTAATTTCTTTGGAAGTTTAAGAAATTTACCAAATTGTTCCTCTGTGTGGTCTTTCTTTATCGTATTGAGGTATGGCACACGAGGTTGGTACTCTGTAATTACCGGTTTTGGTTTATCATGGCTTACTTCAACCTTACCTTCCTCTACCACATTCTCTTTCTTTAATTTTTGTTCATCCAACCCTTCACTATCGTGAGCAGTTATTGCTTGAGGTTGCTCTCTTGGGTTAGTTTCGGTGTTACTTGGCGAGCTACCTTGTGGTCGTTCAGATATGATCTTAGCAAGTTGCCATAGTTGGTTCTTGATCCTTTGAATCGATGCTTCTTAATTTTTGAGTGTTGTTTCGGTGTTTTGGAGACGGGTTTCTGACACCGCGATAAATTTTGTTAGCATCTCCTCTTGTGGGCAGGGTTGCTGTTGAAAGCCTGGGAGGGGTTGTTGTCTCTGATTTCCTTGATCATCCCATGAGAAGTTGGGATGGTACCTCCAACCTGCATTATAAGTGTTACTGTAAAGATTATTTTGAGTTCTAGAATAGTTACCCATATAGTTGACTTGTTCATTCTCTGTGCTAGGGTTGTAGGATAGATATTCTGTGTTGTTCACCCCTCCTCCATTTGTATCGTACTGTATTACCGGATGTACCTGCGTAGAACCATGCAAACCATCAATTTTTTATTTAAAAGCTCTAACTAGTTAGATAACATGGTGACCGCGTCGAGGTTGAAGATACTGGTGGCTTTTGTTGGCGTTGTCCTCATAACTTGCCACTGATAGTTATTTAGTGCCATCTCATCTATAAACTATAATTATCTGCCAAAAGTAAATAAAAGAAAAATTAGCAAAGTAATAATAAATAAATATAATAAATAATAAATAATAAAAAGAAATTGAAATAAAAAAATGGCTAAAGTAATAAAAATTAAGCTTTCTTAATATTTCAGTTCCCCGGCAACGACGCCAAAAACTTGATCGTTGTAAATCGAGTCTTAAAATTTATAAAAAAAGAATGATCGAACCTGGAAAATAACTCTGACAATGATTTAAGGCAAGTGCACCTATCGAACAGTAGTATAGCTTAGGCAAGACCGGATTGTCGAAACCAAAGGAACCAAAAGTACTAATACTAACTTTCTTTTTATTATCTAGCCTAAAATAAAAGAGAATTATTGTTTAATCTAAACTAACTAACTACTAAACTAAAGACACTAAGACAAAAAGAACGAATTGGGAGAATACTTTTGGGAAAACTCATTTGATTTAAGACGATACCCTAGGAAGAATCCACCTAGACTTCACTTGTTATCTAACACTGAACCAGACGATTTATTCACTTGACTTGATCCGTAGGATTCCCTAATTTATATTAATCCCTCTCTCGAGGCGACTAACATCTAACCCTAGGTTGATTAATTGAAATCTCTTTCTAATTAAAACCCCTAGAATTGCATTAACTCAATCTATGGACTCCTATATTAGGTTTGACCCTAATTCGGTAGATTTTCGTCACCCTATCTCTAGGCGTGCGAGCAACTCCGCTTAACTATGCTAGATCTACACTTAGGCAGGGACTTTTGCTCTACCACCTAAGCACATCCAACTTGAATCAATATCCCAGAAATATCAACACAAGAATTAAGCCTACATAATTAAGAACAAATCAAATATTTATCATATAGTTCAGAAAACAATAACAAGATTCGTCTTAGGTTTCATCCCCTTCAAGTATCTGAAAGGTTTAGTTCATAATGATAAAAGAAAACATCTCAAAAGAAAAGATAAAACAAAACATAAGAAAACCCTAAAACTCCCTGAAGGAATTGAAGGAGAGATCCTCCATCTTGAGTATGATTCCGGCTTCTTGAGATGGAGCAACTGGCTTCCTCCGAGTGATTTCCACAAATCTGACCTGAACAGCCTTCGACAGAAGGATTCTGTCGAACTCCGTAGGCTCTGTCAGCCTCGGCTCCCATTTCTAGGTCATACTTAGGGCGTTTATATAGGCTTTGAGATGCCTTACTTGGCCCGTAAGTATTCTAATTCGACTAGAATTCCTCTTTCCTAAGGCAGGGACACGCCCATGGCACACGCCCGTGTAAGTCGTGGCCAGGCCGTGTTCAGGTCCATTAGTGAGGCACGGCCGTGTGGTCTTTGGCCCAGGCCGTGTCGATTTCGTAAGTTGGCCCATTTTGGCTCGTTTTAAGCCCGTTTTACATTCTTTTCATCCTCGGGTGCTTTTCTGAGTATAAAACATGAAAAGAAAGGATTAAGAGCACCTATTTACACAATTCAGGGTATAAATCATCCAAAAGTATGATAAATGTGGGATTAAAATATGTTACTTTTACGGTTTATCAGTATTGTTTCGATGCAAAAACACTCCTAAACAGACACCTAAAATCGATACCATAAACCTCCTAAGATTAGTCATAATTCTCGATTAAACCGAAATCATGAAACTGACAATATTTCAAATCAAACGTTTAACACTTACACAACAACCCCGTACGATTCGGTTACGAATCTGAATGAGGAGAGCCCCTATTTGCTTGATTCGCTGTTGCCAAAACATACAATGAGTCTCCAAACGTCAATTGGAAAACAAGATTACAAAAAGAGCATTTACCTCCACTTACTAAACAACTAAGCAGAAGGTGCGCAAAAAGGAGACAGTTGAAACAGAAATCAAAACGAAAGAAATCAAAACGAAAAGAAAAAGGTGAGGCAGAATTCCGGCAGAAGGAGGAGAAAAGAACAGTCGTCCAAAAGTTGAGAGAAAAATTCAAAAAAGAAAAGAAAATCAAGATGTGACCGAAAATCCCTTGATTTTCTCCCACTAACCCCACTACATACAACTACCTCAGTTAGAAGTTAAGCTCCACCGAAACTCTCAACAAAACTCTGAGCAAAAATTAGTACCCACGCTCGCGCTGGGATTTGAACACAGGATCTCCAACACACCAATTCACTTACCACTTGAACCAGTAGGCTCATGCTAATATGATTCTACCAATAATTAAATATAATAAGCCCACTCCCCAAACACAAGGCTTAGATCAGAATAATATCAAAATTTTTCAAAGGTAGGGCTTGAACTTAGAACCTCACACACACACCCAGAACACTTAACCATTAAAGGAAATACATAGTTGTGTCAAGATTTCACAGAAATAAAGATAGAAATTTTGGGGCGTTACAATACTACTACTTGATAGGTGCACTTGACTTAGTCAATTTATTAGTTAGTTTTGTAATGCCTCAGAATCAATTTCGATTGCCGGATCCAAGTTACAGAACATTACCAACAGTTCAACATATTAAGTTGAGTGGATGACTGAAATAACTTCACAAATTTTAACTTTTGTGATAATAAATATTAATTTATAATCAATTATTATATTTTGGAGTTAGTTAGTGATACTAATTAAAATATTTTAGAAATTAAATTATAAACTAAAAAGTAAAAATTTACAAGGTTAGATGAAAAACAAATTTACATCCCTTACTTTCTTCCTATTCTTATTCTCAACAAGAAAAGTTATTGCACATATTTACTATTTACTATTTTTATTTGTCTCCTTTTTATTATTATTTATAAATAAAAATTATTAATTAAATTCAGTCGTAGAGTGATTGTGGAAAAGATTAAATTTAGTGTTATTAACATAAATTCAATTAAAATTTATAAAAGATCAAAATAGAGTTAAATCTAAAATTCAGTAAAATCCTTTAAATATATTGAGTTATTGACATCAAATTCCATTACCAAGATAATGTTAATAATACATTCAAAAAAAGAAGAAGATAACATTAATTGCGATTGAAACAAATTTACATTAGAAATCATCACACCAAGGCGTGCAGTTGCATAACAAAATCATCCATGTAAGAGTTTTCAAGTCCTGGTTTTAAAAGGAACTCCTTCCATTTAGCATGGTTGGTCCTTACCTCGTTCGCCAGCTCATTATCATGATCCATTAATCTTCTTACTGCTTTGCAAACATCATATTTTGTAAATATTCCATCTTCATCACCTTTCTCAACTTCTACTCCGATTTTTAGGTCTCCAGCCATCAATCTTGCATTAATTATTTGATCAACGACATGGGGTAGCAGCACCAATTGGCAATCACTCACCATGGCCTCTGCTAAAGAGCCCGAGCCGCAATGAGTGACGAAATACCCTACAGAGCGATGCCTTAAGATTAGTTGTTGTGGTACCCAACCTCCATAAAGTATCCCCCTTCCTTTTAATCTTTCTTGGAATCCTTCTGGCAAGGCTGACTCGATTGTTTCAGCTCCCATCGGTGGTTTTAGGGCAACTAGAAATGGCAAACCTGTTAACTCAAGGCCTAAAACCAATTCTTGAAGTCGATCCTTTTTCAAAACACACTCACTTCCGAATGCACAAAAAATCACAGTCTTAGGTTGAAACTTGCTTAATAACTTTTCCCATTGTTTTTCTAGTGCTATTTTAGGTGGATTTGGCACTACTGGACCTGCGAAAATGACTGGCTTTCCAAATTGGCTCCCAATATATTCACCATAAGGCCCTTCGATTTCCCTGCATGTCTTGAAACCAATAATATCGCAATCACTTAAAGACATCAATTGGCGTTCTACAAATGAAAGGCCGCTTCCATAATCCATAGTTGTTACAGCGGCTAATGCTTGGGCTTCATGTGCGCGTAACTTAATACTTGAAGAAGGGAAACCTTCTGGAGGCTCTAAAAGATCGGACCCTATCATACCTTTCTCAAGAGTCTTTCTTGCCGGACTAAGTAGATAGCCAATGGTGGCAGAGCTAATGATACAATAAACCACGGAGTTGATGCCTAACCTACGAGTCAAGGCTGGGAACCAACAAGTGAAATCATAGAAAGCAAAATGGGGTTTGAGTTCACGAAGGTAAGCTTCAATATTAGGTTTCGTGAGGTCCATAGCGGTCATAATGAGAGGATGCAAAGGGAAAGGGACATCATTTGTTGTTTCGGCGCCGAGAGGTAAACCTTCAACATGCGGAACAATGATTGGAATAAAGGATATGAGATGTGGATGGAGATTGAAAGCCTCAACCTTATGTTGTGTTTTGGCCGGTAAAAAGAAGGAAATTTTATGGCCTCGCTCTGCTAGTTTGTTGGCCATATGAACATATGGAGTGATATGACCAAGGGCAAACCATGGGTACATTGCAATGTGAAAGCTTCTATCTGCCATGATTGGTAAGTGTTTGCAAATAAAACTACCACAAACTTAAATTTTAACCTAACAAATTCGCTTTAGGTGAAGCAAAATGACTAAAATCTCTTTGAAATTATCAACCCTGCTAATTCGAAAGCAAAGTAAGCTCGAATGCCTTATTGCAATCCATGGAATTGCTTATATAATACCATGGCTGGAAACCATAACTGATTGGGTTTCTTACTGAAACAAGTACTTGATTTTGTTTGAAGAGAAAACTACAAACCAAATTATACCCAAATCTATAAAGTAAGTGTACCAAAATATTTGTTAAAAGAAAACAAGTTTACAATTCTAAAACTTTAGTTCAATGGTTCTTTGTTTGATTAGTAGAAATAATAACCAATCATATTAAGTAAGAGAAGATTATGGTAGAAAAATTTGATATAAAAAGATGCATTTATTTATTTTATATATGCAACATGAAGGGACATTTGGATAATCATTTCCTTAGTCCCAAGGAAAATATAACCTAATTATTACATCCAAAAATAAAAAGAAGTTAATAACTTAATTTTCTTGTTAAACAAGGAACATTTGGATAAACATTTCCTTCATCCCAACTTTGAACAACACTCAAACAATGAGATTTGGGGTGCCCATCATATATTTTATCATTTATTCCGTAATCCAATTGTATGTTTTTCATGCGAATATTTTTGCACAGAATCGACTCATGCACAAAAGTTCCACCGCAATTTCACCATTTGTTGTCCCTCTTAAATCATTATACAAGATATTGCTAACCTCCACGGCTGTACTCTGTGGAATTAAAAAACAAAATACAAAAATATCATTATAATATATATATGTTAAATTGATTCGATTGAATTCGTGAAGAATTTAAAATGAAACTTACATAATTCTTGCAATGTTGATGAGGAGGACAACTGTATTGATCAATAATAATAGGTCTAATTACTTTACTAAAAGATATACGTTCAAATCTTATATGTCTTGCATATCCATGTCCTCCTGTACACATAACATGATAATTAGTTAAATATAACTTAAAAGAATTAATCATAAAATACATTTAATGGAAATTTTAATTACTGCCATGTTTTTATTCTAACTCCATTCTCTCTGTAGTATAAAAGTGAGCTCTCCTTACAGTTAACATATTCAACTGTCTCCCTCCTTCCATTTTCACCAAGACTTCCAATACTTCATATAAAAGTGAAAAATAAAAACTAGAGAAGTAAAAATAAAATTTTTAAATCAAAATATCTAATTCTATATGAGTGAAAAATAAAATCAAACAAATAAGTGAATTTTTATAAAAATAATAAAAAATACCTAATTCCATGACACGGACCACAAAAATCCGATTAATGTTAATATATTTTGACCCATCTCCAATTCCTATACAATCATCACCTTAAAAAAAAGAAAAAAGAAAACTCAAACCCAATACTTGTCTACATATATTATGTTATGAAAATAAATACTTATTTTTATATACCAGTCTTAATGGTTGAGGAGGCTATGGTAACATTGGTGGAATGTTGGATACGAATGCCATCGTGTGGGGGCTATCTTTTGGAGCTTTAATAGTGAGTTTAGAGGCATGAACGGATGAAGATCTTTCAATTGAAATATGCCATTTTCGATTTGTCCACGGAAGTTAAGCCACTAATATGCACATTCTTAGAGTCTAAAATGGCAAAACCCTAAACAAAACAAACAATAAAAAGATAAATAAAATTGGAGACTAAATGGAAAAACCTCCTATTTTTAATAAGTCAAGGCATACATTTGCTTTTGAGATGAACAAAGTTTGTGAACATAGAAAATTTGAGAAATGTAATCGAGAAAATATATAAAATCGTGTTGAAGCAAGCATTAAGAAGTGCAAAAAATCCAAAATAATAGTATACCACTTTATTTTGCATGCAACCCATTTGCCACCATTTTTGTCCTTGGCCATGGAGGCTTAGGTTCCTTGAATGATGAGGCCATCAAAATGTTGAAAGGTTATCCAATTGTTACTGATTTGCATCATTGCATTTCCATGAAGATGGATCACTTGGGGCAATGAGTATTCCATCAATCTGAACAACCCAATCCAAAACTTTTGTAAATAATATCATTAATAGAAGTAAAGAAAAGATGAAAATAATAATAATTATTACCTGAATAGTAATATTTTTTGGTCGACATTCACCATTAAAAGTCAAGGGTTGCACCAAAAACTTTTGTCCATAAGGAACACGAAATATCCCTGAAGGGATATGCGAACTACAGACAACATCCCATGCATTCTTGAAGGCCTAAAACAGTTATATAAATAAACAATCGAATATCATAAACTTCCCAACTATAGCATTTAAGAAGAAAATAAACCTCTGTATCATCACTCTCTCCATCTCCAACGGCTCCAGCAAAGTTGACGTCATAAACAAATGGTTCCACGGATTGAACCAATAAAACCCATTGAAAGAAAGAAATAGAAAACAACATTTTTAAACCCATATTAATCATTCTGAATATTTAATTCTGAATAATAAAACAGATCATGGCAGTATATATAGGAGAAAAACATAGGCTTCCTTACTATAAGAAAGATAAGTTTTTCAAATTTAAACATTATTTTTTTAAATTTATTTATTTAAATCCAAATCCAAATAATCTAGTTTTTAAACTAATCTAACTAATTTGATTCTCAATTTTAAAATTATTGATTTTGAAAATTAGTTTAGAATTGATAACCACCATTTTATTTTTTTAAAATATAGTTTATTTAATTGATTTTTCTCATACACACTACTTAATTTTTCCATTATTTTTTTAATTTTGTTCAACGTTCCTTTAAAAATGATTTAGATTTTCTTAGGGATCAAACTAATAAAAAATATTTATCTCAAAACACTAAATCTCAATTCCGTACTTCAATTGTTTTTAACAATTTTTTGGTTGAACAAGGTTTTCAAAGTTGGAATGGTGGTTGAATTGGTAAGACCACCCGTTCCAATCCGACTGGTCCAATTGATTTATCCACTTTAACTGAATAAATCATTAAAAAATTATAAATAAATCAAACTAGTTCAACTGCATCTGATCGCCAATTCAAGCTGGTTTATGGTCACCGGTCCAACCCCACATTTCGAGTGGTTATACCGATATTGAAAACAACGGGATTGAGTCAAATTATTATAAGTTTTTACATGCTATAGTCAATTTGGCAAATTTTTTGTGAGTGAAATGATATTCGGCTAAACTACAAAATTTTATCACTTATGTATGGTTTAACTTACTTTTTTTTTTGTAACTATACTTCAACAAAGTTATAATATAGTTACTAATGCTTTCGATTTAATTGTTGTTAACAATGTAATAAGTAGACTTGACACATTATATCATCATTTTAGATGAAAACTTCAGATCAGATTACACAACTAGTCCTTATATTTTTATTTTCGAGTAATTTAATTCTTTGTCGTTTTAAGTTTCTTTCTTTTATATTTTATTATTTTACTTTCTCTTCTTTTTCTTCTCCTTTCTTTGTAACACCCTTAACTTGGGATGAACCGAGACGTTTGAGCAAGAGATGTCACATTTGGATGCTAGAACTAAGTTAACCCAATCATCAAATTCAAGACTTTACTTTAACATAAATAGACTTTTTGAATTTAGTCAAGTCATTTCTAGGATATTTTTAAAATTTGGATACAAGCGGTGTAACATCCTAGATTAGGGGTTATGCGTTCGTGTGTAATTCATGAGATAGTGGGCTTAGTGGGTGTGTTGGATGTGTTACGAGGAGTTCTAGGAACCCTAAGGTGCATGGAAATGTATGGAAATGGAAATGAACATTTTGGAAACTTGAACATTTTGGAAAACTGAACATTTTGAAAAACACGAACATTTCGGAAACACGGAAATGTAAGAAAATGGTCACAAAGCAGAGCCGATCGAAAATTTTAGGAAACTTAGAAATGATGCCGAAATGTCAAATTTTAAAGTTCAAAATAGGAAATAAGGGCTAGAGGGCCTTAAAAGAAAAAGTTGGAGAAGTTTGACACACAAGCAGGCTTGGAAAAGTGGCACTGAAGATGTCACTTAGGGCCTCTGGAAATGGCGCCACATGCAGGAAATAGGCTGAGTTCGAGTCACTTGAGAAGCAAATAAATAAGTTTTATTTTTGCTTCGGAGGATATTTGAGGTGGACGGCATGGGTTTCTAGAAAAGGAAGAGTTTTATTTGCATAAATATGTGAATAGTAAGGGATAAATAATGGATTTATTTTAGATTATTTTCAAGAGATAAATGTGGATATTATTTCTTTTATTTTGATAGATAAGGAAGAGATAAAAGAGGATTATTATTAGTATTATTTTTATTAAGAGATAATTATTGGATTAAGTTTTATTAAAGTGATAAATCAAGGGATAAAGCTATCAAAATAGAAGAGTGGTGGCCAAGTAAAGGACTCTAGCTAGTAATTTTGGCTATAAAAGGAAGAGTAAGGCTATTCTTCATTCATTCTTTTCTTTTCAAGAAAACCTCTGTCGAAATTCTCTAAAGTTTCTCCTCTTCTCTCTGCCGAATTTTCTCTGCCATTATTCTCTTTTTCTCTTTTCTTTTCTTCTTCTATTACAAACACAATCAAAAGCCGAAGATACCAATAGCCCTAGTCGATTTCTCACTAAGCCTCAAGAGCCGAAATTGTTATCCACATCAAAGCCATAGCCGAATACTGCTAAGGGTTCAAGCAAGAGTTCCATCAAATTCTTGAAGAAGGGTAAGATTAGGTTAGATTCTCATTCTATTTCTTTTAAGGTTTGTCGAAATTAAGATTCTAATACCCTTAATATCTGTTTTAGAAGAGATCTTTCGGGATTTACTAAGTGTCGACTACAAGGAAGGAGAAGTTCTTTTCAGAAGGTACACCATAAGCGCGTGTTCCCTAGTTATTCGGTGAATTTGGGATTTAAGAATCTAAGGTAAGTCATATTTAACATACTGGCTAAGGGTTATTTGTTGTGAATAAATGTTAGAAATTGATCTAACATGTAGTTATAGGGATTTAAATGAGGAGGATACAAGGATTTTGGGATTTGAGAATTTCAAGGTAAGTTTTAAGAATACTAATCCTACTAGGATTTGGATTTATGGCCGAATGGCTTTTTATTAAATTAGTAAGTGATTAATCAAATGTAGGAATTTGAGATCTAAGGTAGTAGATCAGATTTCGGGATTTCAAGGAATTCGTTAAGCAAATCAGGTGTGTACCCTACCCTAAGTTTTGATAGGTTCATGGCTATGTTTAAATTAAATGTATTATTAAGAATGTGTGTACTCATACTAACCTTCGATATATCATATGGCAATTATTTTAATATATGAATATGCATAAGAATGTGAATGTGGCTAAGTACCACAAATGTGGTAAAAGTACCAGTGCACGTTTCCTACTGATAGGATTATGAATATGATATATTTTAAACATATGAATAGTAACATGAATGAGAATTAAGTATGTTATGCATGATATAAAATTTATGGGGCATTCGGGATCTATGTGAAAATGGGAAGAAGGTGTTGACTTGGTCTCACCAGCGGAATATGGTGACTACGGTCACAAAATTTGAATATGGTAACCGGTTACATTATCTCGAATTTGGTAACCGGTTACATTATTTGAATATGGTGTCTAATGACACAAATTATATGGGCGATGAGCACGTCATTGCAGATGGATCGCCTTCGATGGTGTGTAGCGGATGGAGGGTTGACTTAGTAGTCCCCACGGTGTAGATTTGGTAGGTACGGGTGGTGTGTAGCGGATGGTTAATTAGGTTTGGGTTTGGGAATGCATCATTAATTGTATTCTATGATTTGAATGTGTATCATTTGCATGCCTGATTCTATTATGACTTAGTGTTGTGTACACATTGAGTCTGTTGACTCACCCCGTTTGGGAATATTTTTCGTGTGATGAGCGGTAATGGACCGGGTCGGCAGGAGCTTAAAGGTGGCCATGCATAGCAAGAAATTTATGATTTGGACTTTCAATTTATTTTAAGTATTTTAAGTTTTACTTTGGGATCATTGATATAATAAGGCCATTGTGGTTTACTTTATTTTTCTTTTATTTATTATGTTTATGGATTTTTATCAATTAAAGTTTAAGTAAATTCCTTTTTAAAATTAAATCTAAATGTTTTGTCACCTTAAATAAATGGGTTTTAACATAAGATAAATTTGTTTTCAACTCAAGCCCAACCCAAACAATTTTTCTTAAAAATCATACAAGTTTTTCCTAAGTAACAAAAGAATTTTGAACCGGTTTACTTGAGGAACATACCAAATCTGGTCAAAGCTCGCTCGTGGGCGGGTTTGGGGTGTTTCAAACGGGGTCTTTTGGGGCTTATTCGAGTCACAATAAGGTAACAGGTCAATATTGCGACATTGGAAAAAGGATGTCGCGACACTGGGAAATGGGTGTCACGACACTAGGAAATTGGTGTCACGACGCTGTACTCATGATGTCATGACACTAATTTCCTGATGTCGCAACACTAATCTCCTGATGTGGTGACACCGAGAACAAATTACTCGACACTGAAGGTTGGATGTCGCTCCACAGGAGACAGATTGCCCAGAACATATCTGAAACATTTAAAAACGAGTATAATTAATTGGAAGATAGGCATGCATATTGATAATACTCTAGAACGTCATGTTTTTATGTGCTAATTGCATATTTATTTTGAGTATGATTCTACTAATTTGGGCTATTTATGGTCTTTTATCTTATAGGGACTAAATTGGAAGCAAAAGAGAAATTAAGGGCCAAAAGCGTGAATTTAGAGATAAAATGGGCCAAAAGACACATGGAAAAGTTGGTGCCAAAAGTGCAAGCATGGAGGACACAAGGGTTGAAATACAAAAAGAAGAGTTTTTTATTCTATTAGACTCTATTTTGATTATATTAGGATAATTAATATTAAGATAATTATTAAGGATTATTTAATTTAGGATTTATTTTATTTATCTTTATTTATCTTTGATTATTTGTAATTATCTTTAGGAATTTAAGTAGGACTAGTCTATCTATCTTAGCACTATAAATAGGGGATGAAGTGACTCAGTTGGGGGTTCATCTTTTTCTGTAAACTCTCTCTCCAAAAATCTCTTGTTATTTTCATATTTCTTTTTAATAAAACTTTTATTTTTATATTTATTTTCTTTTCCACCACAATTATGAACCACTAAAACCCTTCTAGCCAAAGGTTGCGAAAATCCCAAAAAGGGTTATTGAGGCTTAGAATCCGTGACTTAGCCTTCTCAACAGGTATTCATCGTTTCTCGCACTCTGGCCGACGCTTCCGTCCATGTCCCTTAAAAGTAAACTTTTCAACGTATGCAAAGGCGATCGCTTTGTATGTTTTGGAAGGATTGCCTGATCGGTTCGTTAGCTTCATGCGTGAGAGGTTGGCGAGCCCAAGAGACAAAATGGCGTGGGATTCGCCATTGAGAAACGTTGATCTAGCATAAGATGATCCCGCAAGAGCGATTGCGAGCTAGAGTCGGGTTCCTAAATTCGTAAGTCCAAATTCTTGGAGCTGGTGGTCGTATCGTCCTCTTCCACTATAATCGGCTTACTTGGGTAGAGAAGGGTCATCTAAAAGCGAAGATTGAACCCAAGGAGGAGCGAGACAAGCTGGAGGCTAGAATCTCGCCAAATAAGAAACTCACTCTTCTTTAAACTCTTTTATTTCCCTTTTAGTTTTCGCAATTTACTTTCACGATTTCAATTCACTTTATATTCTGTTTTTTTGAAATTATTAATTCTGTTTTTATTTTTCGAGAGCATACGTTTTCTTGGGCACGATTACGCGAGATTTGAGAAAGCAGAGCATTTGTATAATCCGATCCCTGTGGATTCGACCCTATTTGCCCTTTACTATTATTTTCATTATTTTGCAGGGAATAGGATATATTTGGTGCTTTCAATGACGCATCAAATTTTGGCGTCGTTGTCGGGGATCGATAACGTACTAATCTTGTTTTTTGTTTTCTATGACTAGATCTGCTCCAAGCACTCTTGCGTTTGACTCAGAAATTGAAAAGACTGCGAGAGCTAATCGAAAAGAAACAAAGCTAAGGAAAAAGCAGTCAGCGGTGGTAGGGACTCAAAGCAATCCACCGTCAGAAATCAGAATCGACGATGAATCAGAGTCTAGGGTTAACGAAAACCCTACTCAAACTTTTGAAGGCAAAAAACTAGAAGTCAATTCCCCAGAAGGAGTGCTTAACGCTAGGGTTGACGAAAACCCTAATTTAGCACCTCAACCTATGGCTCAAATAATTCAGCAACTAGTCGAAGCTCCGACTATGGATACCGATTTTGCATATCCTACTATGGATACCGATTTTGAACTGAAGTCAGGGTTAATTGGGATTCTTGCCAACATTCCGAGGGTTACAAAATGAAAACCCCCATAAACATTTGAAGGAGTTTCATATGGTTTGTGCAGTATGAAACCTCAAGGCGAATCGAGGATCAAATTAAATTACGCGCTTCCTTTTTCCCTAGCGATTTGACTAGAGAATGGTTATTTTATTTACCTCTGGATCTATTACTACTTGGGTGATTTATCTCGTTTATTTCTCAATGAGTTTTTTCCAAAGATCTAGAGCGGTGAGCTAAGAAGAGAGATCGTGGGGATAATGCTAAAAGAAGTAGAGACTCTTTACGATTATTGGGAGCGATTTGAGAAGTTATGTGTGCTTGGTGGCCACAACACAGTATATAACAGAACAATCTCTCCTCCGGTACTTTTATGAAGGTTTGAAACCCATGGAGATGAATATGGTAGATGCTGCTAGTGGAGGAGCGTTGGTCAACATGACCCCCCAACAAGCAAGGGACTTAATCTCCACAATGGCTGCAAATTCTCAGTAATTCCGAGCCAATCCTGAACCCCCTAGAAGGGTTCACCAGCTAAGTAATTCTACAATAGAAGATAGACTTGATAAACTTACTAATATGATGAATACTCTTCTTGCAGAAAAAGCTAAATTAGCTCGGTTATGTGGAATATGTGCTACACCTGAGCATACAACTGATGCGTGTCCCAGTTTGTATGATGACTCTATGGCTCATTTAGATGCAGTGGGAAATTTTCCTGGCCCACCACAGAGGCGATACGACCCTTACACTAATACCTACAACTCAGGATGGAGGGATCACCCTAACTTAAGTTATGGGGCCAACCCATATATAATAACCACCATACGAACCAAGTTCCACAAAGACTACAAGATTCAGGTAATTCTCTAGAAACTTTGGTCAATAAATTAGCAGCTAATATGCTTGATTTTCAACAGAAAACCGAGGCATCTATAAGAGAATTGACCATATTAGTTGAGAAATTGAACTCTCAAGGGAAGCTGTCGTCACAAACAGAACCTAATCCAAGACAACATGCAAATCTGTGTGACGGCTGCGAAGTGGAAAGATCATGGAATCGATTCTGGCGTAAATCGTGCCCAAGAAATCGCCCAGGAAAAGCCCAAGAAAGGTGAATAGGTCCGAACGAAACCTCCATTGCCTAAAATTCAACCTCCATTTCCAGAACGATTCAATCAGTGTCGAAGAGGTAAGGAGGACAAGGAAATCCTTGAAACATTTAGGAATGTCGAGATCAACATTCCGCTGTTGGATACCATCAAGCAAATTCCGAGGTATGCTAAATTTTTAAAGAGCTTTGCACCAACAAGCGGAAGTTAACAGGTAATGAAAGGGTGAATGTTGGTGAAAATGTGTCATGAGTTGTTACAATGGAAAATGCCAAACAAAATGTAAGGATAGGGGCATGTTTGCAATACCATGCAAAATAGGTCATTTGGGAATTAAAAAGGCTATGTGTGATCTAGGAGCCTCCATAAATGTAATGCCATATTCTATTTATGAATCACTTAACGTAGGTTTTTGACAAAAAGCAGTGTTAGCATTCAATTGGCGAGCCAGTCCGTTGTACATCCCGAAGGAGTCCTCGAGGACGTATTAGTCAAAGTCAATGGACTTATCTTCCCTGCAGACTTTTATGTGATAAAAATGGAGGAGAATAACTCTCCCGGGTCTTCAGACATCTTGTTGGGGCGACCTTTTCTTAGTACCGCAAATACTAAGATTGACGTACATAGCGGAACCCTCACGATGGAGTTTGATGGGGAGATCGTGAAGTTTAACGTTTATGGCACAATTAGTCACCCAAGTGAAGTCTTGGACGTAAACCGTGTCGACATAATTAACTCATTAGTGGAAGAAAATTTTGAATCAATTTATGGAGATAAATCTAAAATGATGTTTGATGATTTTGAATCTGTTAATAAATTATTGGCTCCTATGGATACTAAACTTCTACCTTACATTGTGCAGAATCGGATCCAAATTAAAACCACTTCTTGAGCATCTCAAATTCACATTTTCGGAAAATGATGAGACCATTGCCGATTTAAATGGGATTAACCCCTTGGAGGAAAATATGAAACCAATGAAAGAGGCGCAAGGACGATTAAACCCAAATATGGTGGATGTGATAAAAAATGAGAATTTCCAAGCTCGCATGATTAAAAAGATTTATTTTGAGCCACCGTAAAACCATTTAAGTCGTCGAGCTAATGACGTTAAACAAGCGCTTGTTGGGAGGCAACCCAATCTTTATTTTTCTTTTATGATTTATTTTCATTTATTTATTGTTTTCTTTTCTTTTCTTTTTAATTTCTTTTATATTAATAAATTTCTCTTCTTTGCTTAGCTAAAATGAAGCGCATTGAGGCTCGACTCGACACTTTTGGCCAGCAACTAACCAAACTTATTGCCATCCTCCGCAATAGACAGTAGCTACACGGGGAGTTTTTCTAAACTTTTCTACCTATTAATTTCTTTTGCGTCCACATTGAGGACAATGTGTTTTAAGTAGGGGGAAGGTACTCTTCAGTACATCTTGTGCCGTCTGCTGATGTGATTTATGTTTGCTGCTTGAGGCTCCATTTTGTCCATTTTTTTAAGAATATTCTGTCGCTTTTCATGCCCAAGAATTTGACCACGACTTGCCACTGTTTGACCTACATGCATGATTCTTGGCTACTGAGTTAGTTATGATTCTGTCTGTCTGATTTTATCTCCATTGTTTTATTTTTATTAGGCTAAAAATAATTATGATTAATAAGTTAACTCTATCTTGCTTTTCGTAAAATTGATCAAGTTTAATATCAAGTGGACACTTAATACATTTGCATGCCTAAATTATGTTCATGTCTATTAGGTGGTTACTAAAACTTATTTTTGACACTTGATTATTTCTCTTAGGTCCTCTTTAAATTAATATTTCGTGTAAATTTTGTTTAATAATTGTTTCCAAGGTTATGAGTGCAGCTTAGAACGTGGTCGATCGAGTGGCGGGGTAGGGTGCTTGGGTTGTCATTCTACTTAGCGTCAAAAGGTTGTGTGATGTGATAGGTAAAACTCCGCTAACCAAGGTTATGAGTGCGGCTCGAACGTGTGCCGATCGAGTAACGGGGTAGGGTGCTTGGGTTGTCATTCTACTTCGCGTCAAAAGGTTGTGTGACGTGATGGGTAAAACTCGCAAACTGGAAATAAATAATTTTTAGGAGTATGTTAATTTGAGTAACAGGGGTGGGGTGCTTGGGTTGTCATCTCTCTTAGCGTCAAAAGGTTCAATATATTCCTAAGTAAATAAGTAATAATAATAATAATAAAAGACAAAAAGAAGAAAAAGAAATAAAGAAATAAAAAAGAGAAAGAAATAGTACTAATAAAATTTCAGTTGGGGACTAAAGGAGGAAATAAATGAGTGTCTTGGTAGGTTTGGTAATCTACCTAAATAGCATGAAATAATTCAAGACGATTTTAATTTCTGTATGTGTTAATTAGAAAACTTTTTTTTGTTTTACTTAAAGCAAGCTTAGAAGTTCTCTTTATTTTTCATATGCATTTTTGACTAATTTTTATAAAACTTTGGAGTAGAATTTCTTTCAGGATCTAATTTTCACAGTGGATAGGAACCATACTTGAGGGCAAGCATGGGCTAAGTAGGGGGGAATTTATGCATTTTTGACTAATTTTTATAAAACTTTGGAGTAGAATTTCTTTCAGGATCTAATTTTCACAGTGGATAGGAACCATACTTGAGGGCAAGCATGGGCTAAGTAGGGGGAATTTGATAATACTCTAGAACGTCATGTTTTTATGTGCTAATTGCATATTTATTTTGAGTATGATTCTACTAATTTGGGCTATTTATGGTCTTTTATCTTATAGGGACTAAATTGGAAGCAAAAGAGAAATTAAGGGCCAAAAGCGTGAATTTAGAGATAAAATGGGCCAATGTGCGACACATGGAAAAGTTGGTGCCAAAAGTGCAAGCATGGAGGACACAAGGGTTGAAATGCAAAAAGAAGAGTTTTTATTCTATTAGACTCTATTTTGATTATATTAGGATAATTAATATTAAGATAATTATTAAGGATTATTTAATTTAGGATTTATTTTATTTATCTTTATTTATCTTTGATTATTTGTAATTATCTTTAGGAATTTAAGTAGGACTAGTCTATCTATCTTAGCACTATAAATAGGGGATGAAGTGACTCAGTTGGGGGTTCATCTTTTTCTGTAAACTCTCTCCCCAAAAATCTCTTGTTCTTTTCATATTTCTTTTTAATAAAACTTCCATTTTTATATTTATTTTCTTTTCCACCACAATTATGAACCACTAAAACCCTTCTAGCCAAAGGTTGCCGAAAATCCCCAAAAAGGTTCTTGAGGCTTAGAATCCGTACTTAGCCTTCTCAACAGGGTATTCATCGTTTCTCCGCACTACGGGGCTGACGCTTCCGTCTATGTCCCTTAAGAAGTAAACTTTTCAACGTATGCAAAGGCGGCCGCTTTGTATGTTTTGGAAGGATTGCACAGTCGGTTCGTTAGCTTACTGCGTCAGAGGTTGGCGAGCCCAAGAGACAAAATGGCGTGGGATTCGCCATTGAGAAATGTTGATCTAGCATAAGATGATCCCGCAAAAGCGATTGTTGACTAGAGTCAGGTTCCACCAAATTGAAGTCTAAATCTTTGGAGCTGGTGGTCGTAGGCGTCTTCTTCCACTATAACTGGCTTATTCGGTTTGAGAAGGATCATCTAAAAGCCAAGGATTGAGCCCAAGGCGGATCGAAGCAACTGGAGGCTGGAATCTCCCCATAAGAATTTCTTTATCTCAAACTCTACTTTTTATTTTTAATTTTCGCAATTTCCATTCGACTTCTCAATTCTATTTTTTTATTTTATTTTCGTTTCAGATCCAACCTTTTAAATTCTGTTATTTTTATTTTTTTCAGGAACGCAGGCTTTCTTGGGCACGATTACGCGAGATTTGAGAAACAAGCATATTGTATAATCTGATCCCTGAGGATTCGACCCTACTTCCCCTTTACTATTATTTTCATTATTTTGCGGGAATAGGATATATTTGGTGCTTTCAACGACGCATCACATATGGGAAGGTGAAGCAAGGTATGTAGAGGAACCATGCTATTCTAATATTTTTGTTATATTTTAATTATTTTGTTTTATGTTTAATATCAATAAATTAAAAAATACAATGAAAGTAAAATGGAAAAACATTTAAAAACATGAATGTGATCATAAAAAGAAATAGATCGGCACATGCATGAGTACGTGACGTGCATGACTAGTTGCTTCTAATAGTCTTTGTTTAATATTATATATATGTATATACATATATCTATATATTTTCAGAATGGCCTAATTTGCCCATGTTATTTCTTAAGCATATGATTTTTGTCCCCAAAATCCATTGTTTTCCTCTTTGTTCTTATATGTATGTGTGTTTTGAAGGGAGAATGTCTGTTTCAAAAAAAGTTTTCGAATTTATCGCTTTTATTGGAGTCGACAAACCCTTCAATTGGTTAGTAGGTCAGGTTTTGTCTTCTCACTTTGCGGAGAGTTGGAGTACCTGAAGCTGCCTAAAGAGCCACCCCAAGTGATAGCTTATGCCGTAGGGCTCAAGCTCAAACTTGCCTACTGCAAATGCTCACATTTTCTTAGTGATAAGTGTCAAAAGTAACATGTTTTAGTCTCATTCTTAGCATGTTTTTGTGTGTGATTATTTGATGTTAACTGTGAATTATATACTCCCAATCCTTTATATTCTTGTTTTGATGCTTAATAGAGCACTTGGGAATGAGTGAAAAACAAGTAGGAATTAGAACGTTGGATCAGTCCGGAAGCTGAACACATGCAACAGAGTTTCACACGGGCATACCACATGGCCACGTGACCCACATGGCTATGTGTCCAGGGCGTTTCGATCTCAAGAAAGTTACAATTTTTAGGGTTTTTGGAAATCTAAGAAGGTATAAATAATGAGATAAAAGAGGAGGAAAGCAATCGTCATTGGATAGCATGGAAATTACTCAAAGAACATCACTGAAGCCGATTTCCAAGCAATTCTCCATCAAGATTCAAGAGTCCAAGCTGGTTTCCAAGGGAGTTATCATAGATTTATTTTATTTTAGTGGTTATATTTTATTTTTGTATTTTATTCTTGCAATATGAACTAATTCTCTTAATATCTAGGGGAGATGAACCCTAGGATGGATTCTATTATTTAATTTCTATTTTTATGCAATAAAATCTTAGTCTTTGTTTTCAATTATGAACGCTTAATTGTTCTTGGGTTGATAATTCTAGAGTGTTGATCCATGTTTGATGTGCAAAAGTTTGAGGTTGAATAGACCATTCTTGTGATTAGATCTCACATGATTGAATGGAGTTTCATGCAATCATAGAAATATGACGATATAAATCTACCATATTTGAGTCAAATCTAATAGGGGATCCATAAAGCGAATTAATGCAATAATAGGAGTTTTAATTCGAAAGAAATTTCAATTAATTAACCTAGATTTAGTTGCTCTTATGCTCGAAAGAGATATCAACATAAATTAGGTATTTCTACGAATCAAAGAGCTAATAAAAGAAATTGCATGAATTAGATTGAGAATCATAGATGAAATCTAGGTGTATTCCTACCTAGGTATTTTTTTTGTCACTTGGTTGATACTTGATTGTTTTTGGGTTTCATTCTTTGGTGCATTCATTAGTTAATTTAGCTAGTTTATTTTATTTGTAATTAATCCTTTGAATTGTTAGGTTAAATAATAGAAATGTGATAATTACTAGTAATTGTAATCCTCGAAGGAACGATAGTGTACTCACCATAGCTATAATTGTAACACCCCAAACTCGGCCTAGAGCGTTATGCATTTGAATCGGAAGTGTCACATGAAATGAGTTGAAAAACCATTGTCGTTAAGTTAAACCTTTCAGTTCATTTGCCTTTATTGCCATTATTAATTCCAAAAGCTTTCTTTCATCTAATCATTTAGAGATAAAGCGTATTTGTAGCGGATGCTTAACATGCTTTCATACACAGATAATGAGATAAGCAAACATAGGCATGCTTATAACCATATTTCGATCTAACAGATCATTTGGTTATAGGGTTAGATAGCATTTATCTGACCCTACGTAGACCCACGATCGATTAGGGCGACCCATGCGACCCTACGAAAAATTTCACTACAATGGGCCAACACACCGTGTGGGCCCACACGCCTAGATTGGCATTGCCCGTGTGGATCACATGGCTCGGCCCGATTATCACACGCGCGCGTGGCATGCCGTGTGGCCCACACGCTTGTGTGGCCCACACTTCCGATCTGCCCCAGCGTGTGGCTCACACGGCCACACTGCCGCCATCACACTACCTGTGTCTTGCGCCGCGGGCGACCTTTGTCGATTACACGGTCGTGTTGTGGCACACGGCCTACCACACGGCCATGTGGCATCGGCAGTGAGGGTTTTTTGGCTTTCGCCAAATCTCGCTTTTTGCATTTCGAGTACACACATGGTATTGTTTCGATGCAAAAACACCCGAAAACGAACAAGCACCTAAAATCGATACCACAAACCTCCTAAGATCGGTCATAATTCTCGATTAAACTAAAATCATGAAACCGACAATATTTCAAATCAAACGTTTAACACTTACACAACAACCCCGAATGATTGGTTCACGATTCGAATGAGGAGAGCCCCTATCTTCTTTATTCATTTGTTGCAAAAGCAGACAATGAGTCTCCAAGCGACAATTGGAAAACAAGATTACGAAAGAACATTTACCTCCACTTATTGAACAACTAAACAGAGGGTACGCAAAAGAGAGCGGTTGAAACAAAAATCAAAACGAAAAGGAAAATGGGAGGTAGAATTTTGGCGGAAGGAGGAGAAAAGAAAAGTCGTCCAAAAGTTGAGAAAAATTCAAAAAGAAAAGAAAATCAAGATGTGACCGAAAATCCCTTGATTTTTTCCCACTAACCCCACTACATACCTCGAAGTTAAGCTCCACGAAACTCTCAACACAACTCGAGCAAAAATTAGTACCCAAGCTCGCGCTAGGATTCGAACACGGGATCTCTAACACACCAATTCACTTACCACTTAAACTAGCAAGCTCATGCTAATATGATTCTACCAATAATTAAATATAAGCCCACTCCCCAAACACAAGGCTTAGATCAGAATAATATCAAAATTTGCCAAAGGTAGGGCTTGAACTTAGAACCTCACACACACACCCAGAACACTTAACCACTGAAAAAGATACACAGTTGTGTCAAGATTTCATAGAAATAAAGATAGAAATTTCGGGGCGTTACAATACTACTACTTGATAGGTGCACTTGACTTAGTCAATTTATTAGTTAGTTTTGTAACGCCCTGTAACCGACCCAATTACCGGATCCGAGTTACAGAGCATTACCAACAGTTCAACATATTAAGTTGAGTGGATGACTGAAATAACTTCACAGATTTTAACTTTCGTGATAATAAATATTAATTTATAATCTATTATTATATTTTGGAGTCAGTTAGTGATACTAATTAAAATATTTTAGAAATTAAATTATAAACTAAAAAGTAAAAATTTACAAGGTTAGATGGAAAACAAATTTTCATCCCTTACTTTCTTCCTATTCTTATTCTCAACAAGAAAAGTTATTGCACATATTTACTATTTACTATTTTTATTTGTCTCGTTATTATTATTATTTATAAATACAAATTACTAATTAAATTCACTCGTAGAGTGATTATGGAAAAGATAAAATTTAGTGTTATTTGTAACATAAACTCAATTAAATTTTATAAAAAAATAAAAATAGAGTTAAATCTCAAATTCAGTAAAATCCTTTAAATATATTGAGTTATCGACATCAAATACCATTACCAAGATAATGTAATAATACATTCAAAAAAAGAAGAAGATAACATCGCAATTTAGAAACAAATTTACGATCTGTCCTGTAATGCTCCTAACCCTAGTCCGGCGTCGGTTACGGGTTAGGGTGTATTCTGAGTATAGTGGTAATATGATTGCCCTTCCTACACCACCAATTGATCTCATTCTAGAAGAATTGCCTCCTCGTCTTTGCTCTAGGGGTTCTTGAAATTAACATCTCCGGATGGTGAAGTAAATACCCTTTTTTCTCGGGCGCGAGCAAAGCTTGACGCAAGGAGGTATCCCTATTATCTTGATGATGCGATGAAGAAATGAGAGGAACATATGCCGAGAGAGGTCAGGGAGTGTGTTCCCCTCTGGATCTTCATCTTGTGCCAAGAGGCCCTCGATAAGGGAATTGTCATGGTCGCTTCAAGTATCTGTTGCTGAAAGCAAGGTTATTAGTTGGGGTCTACGACGAGTTATCGATGAAGAAGGAACTAAGAGAAAGGAGTTCGCGGGTACGCTTGAAGCTAGCGAGTGAGCACTAGAGAGGGTCCACGAGCTTTATAAGGAGATGGAATGGTGGTAAAATTTCACTTTGTTTCAGGAATATTTGTATGGGAAAAGTATAACACCCCAAACCCGACCATCATATTCAAATATTTGATGTTACATTTGCCTCCTTTTTATTATTATTTATAAATACAAATTATTAATTAAATTCAGTCATAGAGTGATTGTGGAAAAGATTAAATTTAGTGTTATTAACATTATAAATTCAATTAAAATTTATAAAAGATCAAAATAGAGTTAAATCTAAAATTCAGTAAAATCCTTTAAATATATTGAGTTATTGACATTGAATTATATTACCAAGATAATGTTAATAATACATTCAAAAAAAAAAGAAGATAACATTAATTGCAATAGAAACAAATTTACATAAGAAATCATCACACCAAGGCGTGCAGTTGCATAACAAAATCATCCATGTAAGAGTTTTCAAGTCCTGGTTTTAAAAGGAACTCCTTCCATTTAGCATGGTTGGTCCTTACCTCGTTCGCCAGCTCATTATCATGATCCATTAATCTTCTTACTGCTTTGCAAACATCATATTTTGTAAATACTCCATCTTCATCACCTTTCTCAACCTCTACTCCGATTTTTAGGTCTCCAGCCATCAATCTTGCAGCACCAATTGGCAATCACTCACCATGGCCTCTGCTAAAGAGCCCGAGCCGCAATGAGTGACGAAATACCCTACAGAGCGATGCCTTAAGATTAGTTGTTGTGGTACCCAACCTCCATGAAGTATCCTCTTCCTTTTAATCTTTCTTGGAATCCTTCTGGCAAGGCTGACTCGATTGTTTCAGCTCCCACCGGTGGTTTTAAGGCAACTAGAAATGGCAAACCTGTTAACTCAAGGCCTAAAACCAATTCTTGAAATCGATCCTTTTTCAGAACACACTCACTTCCGAATGCACAAAAAATCACAGTCTTAGGTTGAAACTTGCTTAATAACTTTTCCCATTGTTTTTCTAGTGCTATTTTAGGTGGATTTGGCACTACTGGACCTGCGAAAATGACTGGCTTTCCAAATTGGCTCCTAATATATTCACCATAAGGCCCTTCCATTTCCCTGCATGTCTTGAAACCAATAATATCGCAATCACTTAAAGACATCAATTGGCGTTCTACAAATGAAAGGCCGCTTCCATAATCCATAGTTGTTACAGCGGCTAATGCTTGGGCTTCATGTGCGCGTAACTTAATACTTGAAGAAGGGAAACCTTCTGGAGGCTCTAAAAGATCGGACCCTATCATACCTTTCTCAAGAGTCTTTCTTGCTGGACTAAGAAGATAGCCAATGGTGGCAGAGCTAATGATACAATAAACCACGGACTTGATACCTAACCTACGAGTCAAGGCTGGCAACCAACAAGTGAAATCATAGAAAGCAAAATGGGGTTTGAGTTCACGAAGGTAAGCTTCAATATTAGGTTTCGTGAGGTCCATAGCGGTCATAATGAGAGGATGCAAAGGAAAGGGACATCATTTGTTGTTTCGGCGCCGAGAGGTAAACCTTCAACATGCGGAACAATGATTGGAATAAAGGATATGAGATGTGGATGGAGATTGAAAGCCATAAGGAATATGCGAACTACAGACAACATCCCATGCATTCTTGAAAAGGCCTAAAACAGTTATATAAATAAACAATCGAATATCATAAACTTCCCAACTATAGCATTTAAGAAGAAAATAAACCTCTCAGTATCATCACTCTCTCCATCTCCAACGGCTCCAGCAAAGTTGACGTCATAAACAAATGGTTCCACGGATTGAACCAATAAAACCCATTGAAAGAAAGAAATAGAAAACAACATTTTTAAACCCATATTAATCATTCTGAATATTTAATTCGAATAATAAATCGAATCATATAAAGATATATAGGAGAAAAACATAGGCTTCCTTACTATAAGAAAGATAAGTTTTTCAAATTTAAACATTATTTTTTTAAATTTATTTATTTAAATCCAAATCCAAATAATCTAGTTTTTAAACTAATCTAACTAATTTGATTCTCAATTTTAAAATTATTGATTTTGAAAATTAGTTTAGAATTGATAACCACCATTTTATTTTTTTAAAATATAGTTTATTTAATTGATTTTTCTCATACACACTACTTAATTTTTCCATTATTTTTTTTAATTTTGTTCAACGTTCCTTTAAAAATGATTTAGATTTTCTTAGGGATCAAACTAATAAAAAATATTTATCTCAAAACACTAAATCTCAATTCCGTACTTCAATTGTTTTTAACAATTTTTTGGTTGAACAAGGTTTTCAAAGTTGGAATGGTGGTTGAATTGGTAAGACCACCCGTTCCAATCCGACCGGTCCAATTGATTTATCCACTTTAACTGAATAAATCATTAAAAAAATTATAGATAAATTAAACTTGTTCAACCGGTACGACTGGCCAATTCAATTGGTTTGCGGGTCAGCCAGTCCAACCCCACATTTCGAGTGGCTATACAGGTATTGAAAACAATGGGATTGAGTCAAATTATTGTAAGTTTTTACATGCCAATTTTTTGTGAGTGAAATGATATTCGGCTAAACTACAAAATTTTTATCACTTATGTATGGTTTAAGTTACTTTTTTTTTGTAACTATACTTCAACAAAGTTATAATATAGTTACTAATGCTTTTGATTTAATTATTGTTAACAATGTAATAAGTAGACTTGACACATTATATCATCATTTTAGATGAAAACTTCAGATCAAATTACACAACTAGTCCTTATATTTTTATTTTCGAGTAATTTAATTCTTTGTCGTTTTAAGTTTCTTTCTTTTATATTTCATTATTTTACTTTCTCTTCTTTTCTTCTCCTTTCTTTGTAACACCCCTTAACCGACGAACCGAGATGTTTGAGCAAGAGATGTCACATTTGGATGCTAGAACTAAGTTAACCCAATCATCAAATTCAAGACTTTACTTTAACATAAATAGACTTTTTGAATTTAGTCAAGTCATTTCTAGGATATTTTTAAAATTTGGATACAAACCGGGTCTTTTGGGGCTTATTCGAGTCACAATAAGGTAATGAGGTCAATGTTGCGACATTGGAAAAAGGATGTCGCGACATCTGGGAAATGGGTGTCACGACACTTGGAAATGGGTGTCCCGACACTGTACTCATGATGTCATGACACTGATTTCCTGATGTCGCGACACTAATCTCCTGATGTGGCGACACCGAGAACAAATTACTCGACACTGAAGGTTGGATGTCGCTCCACAGGAGACAGATTGCCCAGAACATATCTGAAACATCTAAAAACGAGTATAATTAATTGGAAGATGGGCATGCATATGGGAAGGTGAAGAAAGGTATGTAGAGGAACCATGCTATTCTAATATTTTTGTTATATTTTAATTATTTTGTTTTATGTTTAATATCAATAAATTAAAAAATACAATGAAAGTAAAATGGAAAAACGTTTAAAAACATGAATGTGATCATAAAAAGAAATAGATCAAAGCACATGCATGAGTACGTGACGTGCATGACTAGTTGCTTCTAATAGCCATTGTTTAATATTATATATACGTATATACATATATCTATATATTTTCAGAATGGCCTAATCGCCCATGTTATTTCTTAAGCATATGATTTTTTCCCCAAAAATCCATTGTTTTCCTCTCCTTTGCTCTTATATGTTTGTGTGTTTTGAAGGGAGAGAATGTCATTTCAAAAAAGTTTTGAATTTATCGCTTTTATTGGAGTCGACAAACCCTTCAATTGGTTAGTAGGTCAGGTTTTGTCTTCTCACTTTGCGGAGAGTTGGAGTACCTGAAGCTGCCTATAGAGCCACCCCAAGCGATAGCTTATGCTGTAGGGCTCAAGCTCAAACTTGCCTACTGCAAATGCTCACATTTTCTTAGTGATAAGTGTCAAAAGTAACATGTTTTAGTCTCATTCTTAGCACATTTTTGTGTGTGATTATTTGGTGTTAATTGTGAATTATATACTCCCAATCCTTTATATTCTTGTTTTGATGCTTAATAGAGCACTTGGGAATGAGTGAAAAATAGGTAGGAATTAGAACGTTGGAGCAGTCCGGAAGCTGAACACATGCAACAGAGTTTCACACGGGCATGCTGTTAGGAATTAGTATGATTAACTATTAATCATGCGGAAAAACTAAAAACCATGCCCAAGATCCATTATTTGACATGTAATGAACATAACAAGAAATAGTTAGAAATTATACCTTTGTCACGTGAATCTAATTCCCAAAGGTACACTTTAAGACGGAGGACCGCAAGCGAAGTCCCTCTATTGAAAGTCCGCCCCGCAATGATTCACGAATGTCTCGAGTACTAGCTCGTAGTTGTAGGAACGATTCCTAAAACTATCTTGTGTGCACCACTCTTTGTGGCTTTTTTTTTATCTAAGTGTATGTGTAATACTAATGAGAAAAAGCTCTTAATCATCAGAAAAAAAAAACTTTCTCTTTTTCTCTAAAAAAAAAACTTTTCAGTTATACTAAGCAATCAATGCTAGAGCATTAGTGGGTATAATGACCCATTATTGAGGGAGTTACAAATCTCCCATAATAGCCCCAATAATAACACTTAAATAACTAAAAATTCTGCCCATATCTTATGTATATTTGACTGAAAATTCGGCTATGATTAAGCCTCATAAACACCACTAATGAGCATTACTAAGGGGTGTTACATAACATTTATATACATCCCTTTTAATACACCATACACTTAGTCTAATTAAACTCTTTTAATTAGATACATACATATTATCTAGTCCAGCCAGACTAATGTACACAATAATTAGTCTTAACTAATTTCACACACAAAATGATATTCACATTGCATTAGGTATGACCCAATAGGATTAATCGATATTGAGCTCAGACCGTTATCAAATAACGCTCTGGTGACATTTAGAGGTTTCTAGTAAAATATAAACATTACCCAAATCGATTAACTTAACGTCTCATAGTACACCTACAAGTAACGTATTATGACTTAGTAAAATATCCACTTGATTATTGAACATTTTTAACAATCTCCCACTTGTTCAAGAAACAAGTATAATAGTGCTATAGGACACCTCCCACTAGCTCAACTTGTTTCAACAAGTTGTGAATCTAAAATCCTTGTCAATTACTATCTCATTTAGACATAAGGTAAGAAATTCTGTCATCCTTATATAGTCTAAACATTTCTCGGATTGTAAGATGAACTGGAAAGACAAATGATTATCCTCATAATCCATTTGAGCATGGCCATGCATTTACAGTTCCGACTCTCCGAGTGGCCTGAGATATAAACCCTAAAGAAGGTTTGACAATCCCATCTTGTCCCTCCTCTATCTGTCATGTAATTCATAACACTCCCGAGCATAGCCTTTATAGTCCCCTTTTACGGCATGACGTTTGACTATGTCAAGGAATATTAATTCTTACATACAGAATCAGTGAGAAACTCAGGTCAAAGGATTCTATTTACTAGTCATTTTGAGTTATTCTTATGACAACATGTTCTTAAAGAATACTTAAAACGGGTCATGTCCAAATAGAAATACTCCTATTCCTATCAACGTGATTAACTAGACATCCAATGTCCCTATGATTTATGAACAAGATCATCAGCTAATCAACATTCTAACCATTAAGGGTAATTAGCGTCCATCTCAATTACCTGGTTAGGGACAAAAATGTAATCTAAGTTATCTAGTTCACATTATAGGGTTCAATTACTAGATCAAATCTAATAACCTATATAGAAATTCTAGAATATATTTTGGACATTACTTGACTCTAAACCACGATCAAGTAATAATAAAGTTCTCAACTTTTATAGATAATCATAAAATGTATATTACATTCCAACAAGTATCCAATATACTAAAACATACAACTTATTCAAAGCAATAAGTCTAATTCCCATCTCTCGCTACGTGCAACTCATGTACGTCTTTGAGACAATGGTTTAGTCAACGGATTCTGCTACATTATAATCCGTGTCAATCTCACATACTTTCACATCGCCCCGCCTATGATGATCTCGTATCAAGTGAAACTTAGGAGCACATGTTTGGATTTACGATGCGCCTAGGCTCCTTTGCTTGGATAATTGCGCCATTATTATCACATAATAATCGAATTGGTCCAAAGAACACCGGGACCACACCAAGCTCGAAATGAAGTTCCTTATCCAAATCGCTTCCTTTGTCGCTTCGACGCGTGATAATGTACTCCACCGGTTGTAGAATCTGCAATCGTGCTTTGCTTGGAACTCTTCCAACTAATAAGCACCTCCATTCGAGTAAAGATGTAACCCGGACCGAGATCGAAAGTCATCTTTATCTGTCTGAAAACTAGCATCTGTGTAACCCTTTACACATAGCTCAGGCATCCCTCCAAAAACCAAGAACTTTTCCTTAGTTCTGTTAAGATACTTCAGGATGTTCTTGACGGCCTTCCAATGGTCAATACCAGACAGGACTGGAATCTGCTCGTCATACTCAAAGCACATGAGACATCTGGCCTAGTACAAATCATGGCATACATGATAGAGCCTATAGCTGAAGCATATGGAATTCTACTCATCTTTTCTAGCTCATCAGGAGTCAAGGGACTCTACTTCTTGCTAAGATAAATGCCATGTGACATGGGTAGGTAACCTCTCTTAGAGTTTACCATGTTGAACCTTTCAAGAACCTTATCAATATAAGTTCTCTGACTCAGTCCAATCATCCGTTTTGATCTATCCCTATAGATACGGATGCCCAAAATGTACTATGCCTCTCCAAGGTCTTTCATAGAGAAACAACTGCTTAGCCAAGCCTTTACAGACTCGAGCATTGGTACATTGTTTCCTACGATTAGAATGTCATCCACATACAATACTAGAAAACAAATGGAACTCCCACTAACTTTCTTGTATACACAAGACTCCTCGGGGTTCCTGATGAAACCAAACTATTTGATTGCATCATCAAAATGAATATTCCAACTGCGGGATGCTTGCTTCAGTCCATAAATGGATTTAAGAAGCCTGCATACCTTCCTAGGGCAACTAGGATCCACAAAACCTTCAGGTTGTGTCATATACACCTCCTCTTCTAAATACCCATTTAGAAATGCGATTTTGACATCCATTTGTCAAATCTCGTAGTCGTAATCTGAGGCTATCGCTAGGATAATCCGAATGGATTTAAGCATGGCTCTCAAGCAGCGGTGTTTCATCATAGTCAATACCATGAACTTGCCTAAAACCTTTTGCAACCAGTCTAGCCTTATAGACAAACCGCTTTGCCTTCCATGTCGGGTCTTTATCTTATAAATCCACTTGTACTCGATAGGTCTAGCACCTTGGGCAAGTCAACCAAGTTCCAAACTTGATTGTCGTACATGGATTCCATTTTGAATTTCATGGCTCCAAGCCATTTGTCGGAATCTGAACTCTCCATAGCATTTGCCTTGTAGGTAGTAGGTTCCTCTTTATCTAATAAGAGGATTTCATGACCTTCATGAACTAAGTAACCTCTAAAGGATCTCTCCTAGGAGGTTTACTTGCCCTACTACTACTCCTACGAATAGGGACATCCACGGTGGAGGAGTTACCTCTTCCTCACTCCCATTAAAGAAGCGATCTCTACTCCCACTCCTACTGTAGAAGTGTTTTGTGGTTGCTCATCTTGAGGAACAACTTCTTCAAGATGAATATTTCTCCCACTTGACTTTTCAGAAAGACACTCTCTTTCTAAAAAGACACCTTCGCGAGCCATAAACACTTTCTGCTCGCTAGGGTTGTAGAAGTAATACCCTTTAGTCTCCTTTGGGTAACCCACAAAGAAGACCTTATTGGATCTGGGTTCAAGCTTGTTCGGTTGTAAACGTTTTACATAAGCTTGACAACCCCAAACCCTAAGAAAAGACAACTTAGGAACCTTTTCTGTCCATAACTCATATTGAGTCTTCTCGACAGCTTTAGATGGAGTACGGTTAAGAACATGAGCAGCGGTAAGAAGTGCAAAACCCCAGAAGGAAACTGGAAGATCGACTAAACTCATCATAGACTGAACCATATCTAATAAAGTTCGGTTCATCCTTTTGGACACACCATTCAGCTGAGGCGTTCCTGGAGAAGACCATTGTGAAATTATTCCACAACTCCTAAGATGATCAATAAATTCTTGACTCAGATATTCGCCACCTCGATCAGATCTTAGTGCCTTAATCGTCTTACCAAGCTGATTCTGTACTTCATATTGAAACTCTTTAAACTTTTCAAAAACTTCAGACTTATGTTTCATTAGTAGACATAACCATATCTACTTAAATCATCAGTAAAAGTAATGAAGTACGCATACCCTCTCCGAGCCAAGATATTCATTGGGCCACATACATCAGAATGTATGATTCCCAACAAATCTTTAGCCCTTTCACCAGTTCCAGTAAATGGTGACTTAGTCATTTTTCCACTTAAACAAGATTTGTAAGTCTCATATGACTCAAAAGTCAAATGAGTCTAATAATCCATCCTTGTGGAGTTTTAGAATGCGTTTCTCGTTTATGTGTCCTAAACGATAATGCCAAAGGTATGTTTTGTTTGAATCTTTTGATTTTAGTCGTTTCGCATTGTCTACATGATAGTTTGTTTTGTCCAAGTTAAGTAAGTAAAGACCATTCATGCAATGGGCAACTCCATAACAAATGTTACTTTTGTAAATAGAAAAAGAACCATTCTTTATTACAAAAGTAAAACCTTCAGAATCAAGACAAGAAATGGAAATTAAATTTCTATTAATTGAAGGAACATGATAACAATTATTGAGTTCCAAATACAATCCAGAAGGTAAAGACAAAACATAATTTCCTACGGCTAGTGCAAGCTACTTTAGCTCCATTTCCAACGCGCAGAGGTCCACTTCGCCCTTCGCAAGGTCCCTCTTATTCGTAGTCCTGTGACATTTGAACAAATGTGAGAACCACATCCGGTATCCAATACCCATAAATTAGAGGAAGCAAAGTTAATTTCTATCACATAGATACCTGAGGTAGTTGCGACATTTCCTTCCTTCTTGTCCTTTAAGTACTTAGGACAATTCCTTTTCCAATGCCCCTTTTTCTAGTAATAGAAGCATTCTTGGTCCGGAGTGGCTCCAGGCTTAGTCTTGGCCTTGGCAACAACCTTGCCCTTGCCTTGACTAGTAGAAAGGCTTCTTTGCCTTGGCCTTCTTCTTGAAGGCACCCTTCGCGTTCCTCACCATAAGAACATCCTTCTTAGGCTCGGGAGGATGAGTCCGCTCAATGAAATCAAGTAATCCATGAAGTTCACCCATGCTCTTATTAAGAGAGTTCATATGGTAATTTTGAATAAAATTACCAAAACCATCATGGAGTGATTGAAGAATCAAGTCAACGGCTAACTCTTCACCAATCTCAACCCCAAGGCGTTGCAAGTTCTCAATATGACTCTTCATTTTGAGAACGTGCGGTCCAACTGGATCGCCTTTCTTGAGTTGGCTAGCCAAAGTGGCTTTGAGTTCTTGAAAGCGCTCAACTCTAGCATGTTTCCCAAACATGGCTTAGAGTTGAGCTATAATTTCAAAAGCATCCTTATCCTCGAATTGTTTTTGCAAATCGGGGACCATGGATGCCAACATCAAACATGTGACATCATTAGATTTCTCTAGTGCGGATTCATAATCCGCTTTTGCTTGATCAGACTCGGTAAGGGCGGGCTTTTCGGGAATAGGAATATCAAGCACCTATAGCTTGTGCTCATGCCTAAGAACTATTCTTAGGTTTCGTGACCAGTCGATAAAGTTCAATCCATTCAATTTATCATTTTCTAGTATAGACCTAATGCCGAAACTAGAAACATTGTTTGAAGAGTTGTTTGCCATCTACAAAAGAAGTAATAAAAGCATATGAGATTATATTTATATGATTATCTTGAATAAATCCAATTTATTCCACTAAATTAATATAAGATATCCCTTATTAATCTAGTGACACCAAGACCCACTCCCACTAATTTTAAGCAAGCTTTGGCTTGACACCTAAAGCTAGTGATTGTGAGCAAAGAACTCTTTCTTAATAATCTAATTATCCTTGGTTTGACTAACTAGATAATCCTTTATCTAAAAGTCACTTGCCTCTAAGTGCCAACCCTTGACCTACTTAGTTGAGTTTAACCATTTTTTTCACCTACTACTTATTTTAGGATAAAAAGTGGGCACCTCGCTTTGGCGAAACCTACCCAACTAATGATCTTAAGCTTCGTAGTGTTACTAAGTGGAAAGGCAAAATACTCAATATTATTTAGGGACCTAGGTTGTTTTTATAAACTCTAACCATTATGTGAACTATGTGAGTTTGAGTCATAAACTAACAACCTAAACATGCAATCATTCAAATAAAAATCCATCCAATGCAAAAAATTTAAATGAAAGCAAATTAAAGAGTTTGGTTCCTAGTATGGCCCTTACACCTAATAGATCACATCTATTAAATAAAATCTTGAGTCATTACATTTCTTGGCTTGACTTGAATCTCCATTCTTGGCCACCATCTCCATGTTTGACCATCACATTTGATGCTTGATCACCATCTCCATGGATTACAATATTTTACATTTTGAAATAAAATAAACTAAATAACTAAATTTATTTAATTATTACATTCAAAATGACGGTATGCAAACCGTAAATCATGGGCCATACTAGTTACCTCAAAAAAATTTCATATGATTATACATCCACCCACTTGATATCTTCAAGTGGCCCATACAATTTAAACAATTTAAAATATAAAATTTACATGAACAATAAATAAATTAATTACCATGAATAATAATCTAATTTTTTTATATTTTTAATTTGCATTTAAAAACAATTGAATCAAAATCCAATTGAAATTAAGAGAACCATCTTTTCTCTTGAACTATCTCACATAAAGACAACAAAGTCCAACTCTTGGCCTTCCTTTTGCTTGCATAGAAACTCCTTTCTAACAAAAGAATATGTAAATCAACAGTAAAAGACATTCTTTTCCTTAACTCTTTGTGACATGCCAACCATTTGACACAAGTAACTAACCATTTGACTCTTGCCATCACACGCATGAGTACAACAACAAAATCAACATTAAGAGACTTGATCTTGTTGTCATTGAAGTATGGAAAAGCTAAATAATATCAAATTCTAACAATTTTCTAATTAAATAAAATTCCTAAAATTTGGTTAACTGGTAACCAAAATTCTTAGAAATTTAATTAACCATATTATTTAGACAATATATAGGAAATTACTAAAACAATTCTAAATTACAAAGTTCAAAACTTTGTGATTAAAATCAATTTTAATAACCCCTCCCCAAAGTTCTTAACTTTGTTAGCAAATTAAAATAAAACATGGAATTACACTCTTACATATTGGTATGCAAAATAACTAAATTATGTCCAAAACATGCCAAATAATTTAGGACTGATACCACAGTTAGGAATTAGTATGATTAACTATTAATCATGCGGAAAAACTAAAAACCATGCCCAAGATCCATTATTTGACATATAATGAACATAACAAGAAATAGTTAGAAATTATACCTTTGTCACGTGAATCCAATTCCCAAAGGTACACTTTAAGACGGAGGACCGCAAGCGAAGTCCCTCTATTGAAAGTCCACCCCGCAATGATTCACAAATGTCCCGAGTACTAGCTCGTAGTTGTAGGAACGATTCCTAAAACTATCTTGTGTGCACAACTCTTTGTGGCTTTTTTTTATCTAAGTGTATGTGTAATACTAATGAGAAAAAGCTCTTAATCATCAAAAAAAAAACTTTCTCTTTTTCTCTAAAAAAAAAACTTTTCAATTATACTAAGCAATCAATGCTAGAGCATTAGTGGGTATAATGACCCATTATTGAGGGAGTTACAAATCTCCCATAATAGCCCCAATAATAACACTTAAATAACTAAAAATTCTGCCCATATCTTATGTATATTTGACTGAAATTTCGGCTATGATTAAGCCTCATAAACACCACTAATGAGCATTACTAAGGGGTGTTACATAACATTTATATACATCCCTTTTAATACACCATACACTTAGTCTAATTAAACTCTTTTAATTAGATACATACATATTATCTAGTCCAGCATGACTAATGTACACAATAATTTGTCTTAACTAATTTCACACACAAAATGATATTCACATTGCATTAGGTGTGACCCAATAGGATTAATCGATATTGAGCTCAGACCGTTATCAAATAATGCTCCGGTGACATTTAGAGGTTTCTAGTAAAACATAAAAATTACCCAAATCGATTAAATTAACGTCTCATAGTACACCTACAAGTAACGTAATATGACTTAGTAAAATATCCACTTGATTAATGAACATTTTTAACACATGCCACATGGCCACGTGACCCACATGGCTATGTGTCCAGGGCGTTTTGATCTCAAGAAAGTTACGATTTTTAGGGTTTTTGGAAATCTAAGAAAGTATAAATAATGAGATAAAAAGAGGAGGAAAGCAATCGTCATTGGATAGCATGAAATTAATCAAAGAACATCATCAAGCCGATTTCCAAGCAATTCTCCATCAAGATTCAAGAGTCCAATTTGGTTTCAAGGGAGTTATCATGGATTTATTTTATTTTAGTGGTTTTATTTTTTTTTTATTTTATTCTTCCATTATGAGCTAATTCTCTTAATATCTAGGGGAGATGAACCCTAGGATGGATTCTATTATTTAATTTCTATTTTTATACAATAAAATCTTAGTCTTTGTTTTCAATTATGAACGCTTAATTGTTCTTGGGTTGATAATTCTAGAGTGTTGATCCATGTTTGATGTGCATAAGTTTGAGGTTGAATAGACCATTCTTGTGATTAGATCTCGCATGATTGAATGGAGTTGAATGCAATCATAGAAATAGGACGATATAAATCTACCATATTTGAGTCAAATCTAATAGGGGGTCCATAAAGCGAATTAATGCAATAATAGGAGTTTTAATTAGAAAGAAATTTCAATTAATTAACCTAGATTTAGTTGCTCTTATGCTCGAAAGAGATATCAACATAAATTAGGTATTTCTACGAATCAAAGAGCTAATAAAAGAAATTGCATGAATTAGATTGAGAATCATAGATGAAATCTAGGTGGATTCTTACCTAGGTATTTTTTTCATCACTTGGTTGATACTTGATTGTTTTTGTGTTTCATTCTTTGGTGCATTCATTAGTTAATTTAGCTAGTTTATTTTATTTTTGATTAATCCTTTGAATTGTTAGGTTAAATAATAGAAATGTGATAATTACTAGTAATTGTAATCCTCGAAGGAACGATATGTGTACTCACCATAGCTATAATTGTAACACCCTAAACCCGGCCTAGACGTTATGGTCGAATCCGGAAGTGTCAGATGAAATGAGTTGAAAAACCATTGTCGTTAAGTTAAACCTTTCCAGTTCATTTGCCTTTATTGCCATTATTAATTCCAAAAGCTTTCTTTCATCTAATCATTTAGAGATGAAACGTATTTGTAGCGGATGCTTAACATGCTTTCATACACAGATAACAGATAAGTAAACATAGGCATGCTTATAACCATATTTCAGTCTAACAGATCATTTGGTTATAGGGTCAGATAGCATTTACTGACCCTACGTAGACCCACAGTCGATTAGGACGACCCATGCGACCCTACGAAAAATTTCACTACAATGGGCCTACACACTCGTGCAGGCCCCACGCCCATGATTGGCATTGCCCGTGTGGATCACATGGCTCGGCCCGATTATCTGCGCCGCGTGGTGTGCCCGTGTGGGCCCACACGCTTGTGTGGCCCACACTTCTAGTCTGGCCTAGCCTGTGTGGCTCACACGGCCACACTCTGGCCATCACACGGCCGTGTCTTGCGCACGGCCTGGCCTTTGTCGATCACACGGTCGTGTTGTCGCACACGGCCTACCACACGGCCGTGTGGCATCGGCGATGGGGTTTTTGCTTTCGCCAAATCTCGTTTTTCTTCGTTTCGAGTATACACATGGTATTGTTTCGATGCAAAAACACTCCCGAACAGACCAACACCTAAAATCGATACCACAAACCTCCTAAGATCAGTCATAATTCTCGATTAAACTGAAATCACGAAACCGACAATATTTCAAATCAAACGTTTAACAGTTACACAACAACCCCAAACGATTCGGTTACGATTCTGAATGAGGAGATCCCCTATCTTCTTGATTCACTGTTGCCAAAACAGACAATGAGTCTCCAAATGACAATTGGAAAACAAGATTACAAAAAGAACATTTACCTCCACTTATCGAACAACTAAATAGAGGGTGTGCAAAAAGGAGACAGTTGAAACAAAAACCAAAATGAAAAGGAAAAGGGGAGGTAGAATTTTGGCAGAAGGAGGAGAAAAGAAAAGTCGTCCAAAAGTTGAGAGAAAAATTCAAAAAAGAAAAGAAAATCAAGATGTGACCGAAAATCCCTTGGTTTTCTCCCACTAACCCCACTACATACCTCAGAAGTTAAGCTCCACCGAAACTCTCAACACAACCCTAAGCAAAAATTAGTACCCAAGCTCGCGCTAGGATTCGAACACAGGATCTCTAACACACCAATTCACTTACCACTTAAACTAGCAAGCTCATGCTAATATGACTCTACCAATAATTAAATATAAGCCCACTCCCCAAACACAAGGCTTAGATTAGAATAATATCAAAATTTGCCAAAGGTAGGGCTTGAACTTAGAACCTCACACACACACTCAGAACACTTAACCACCGAAAAAGATACACAGTTGTGTCAAGATTTCATAGAAATAAAGATAGAAATTTCGGGGCGTTACAATACTACTACTTAATAGGTGCACTTGACTTAGTCAATTTATTAGTTAGTTTTGTAACGCCCTGTAACTGACCCGATTGCCGGATCCGAGTTACAGAGCATTACCAACAGTTCAACATATTAAGTTGAGTGGATGACTGAAATAACTTCACAAATTTTAACTTTTGTGATAATAAATATTAATTTATAATCTATTATTATATTTTGGAGTCAGTTAGTGATACTAATTAAAATATTTTAGAAATTAAATTATAAACTAAAAAGTAAAAATTTACAAGGTTAGATGAAAAACAAATTTTCATCCCTTACTTTCTTCCTATTCTTATTCTCAACAAGAAAAGTTATTGCACATATTTACTATTTACTATTTTTATTTGTCTCATTTTTATTATTATTTATAAATACAAATTATTAATTAAATTCACTCGTAGAGTGATTGTGGAAAAGATAAAATTTAGTGTTATTTGTAACATAAACTCAATTAAATTTTATAAAAAATGAAAATAGAGTTAAATCTCAAATTCAGTAAAATCCTTTAAATATATTGAGTTATCGACATCAAATTCCATTACCAAGATAATGTTAATAATACATTAAAAAAGAAGAAGATAACGTTGCAATTTAGAAACAAATTTACATTAGAAATCATCACACCAAGGCGTGCGAGTTGCATAACAAAATCATCCATGTAAGATTTTTCAAGTCACAGTTTTAAAAGGAACTCCTTCCATTTAGCATGGTTGGTCCTTACGTCGTTCGCCAGCTCATTATCATGATCAAAAGAAAAGAATAAGGTTGAGCTTTGTTACATTCGGCTAGATTGAGGCACAAATTCAAGGTTAGTTTTTGATCCGTTTTTGATAATTTTTACGTTTTTGTAAGCGTTGCTTCGAGAGCTATCAAACCCATGTCTCAATTTAATGAATTGATGTTGTTTATAAGAAATGCCATTGATGATATGTGGAGCTTTATGATGTTAAATGAAAGTTTTGAGCTAGATGAACATGTTTTGTTCTTGGAGTTTTGATGAATTTAGCTAAATAGGGCTAAATTGTGAAAATATTATTTTGGAGGACTAATTTGTGAATTTGATGAAATATTTGGACTTATATAGTCCCTAGGGAGGTTCGGCTAAGCATGGGTGTGAACAAATTATGTGAATTTGATGTTTTGTGAAAAATGGATTAAATTGATAAAATGTGCAACTGTGAGGGCTAAATTGCAAATAGCCCTAAATGTGTGTCCTTGGATTGAATTGAATGAATTAGTGAATAAAAGGGTTAATTCTGAATATGTTTAGATCAAGAACCGAGGAAAATGGATTTAGATCGCGGGAAAGCGAAAGTAACCGAGTAGCCGTTTCCATTCCGATAAACCGAATCTGAGGTAAGTCACTATGAAAATAAATGTATATGTATGTAATTATAATTGTTCATATCATTAATGTTGATAATGAATGCCTATGAGAAGTTCTGTCTATAAATTCTAAGAAAAGTTCGATATAGTGACTAAGTCTGAGAAGTCCCTGTGAACCTAGGAGTAGATAGGATTAGCTATGTCATGACATAGGTATCTGTTCTGTTTTATCATGTAAGACCACGTCTGGGACGTTGGCGTTGATTTGAGACTTCGTGTAAGACCTCGTCTGGGTCGTTGGCATCGATATAAGTTTTATGTATAAGACCACGTCTGGGACGTTGGCATCGATATAAACTTTACGTGTAAAACCATGTCTGGGACATCGACATCGTATTGATTCGTGTAAGACCACCATGCGGGACAAGCGGCATCAATGTGCGAGTGCATGTAAGACCTGCAAATGCGGGGCGTTGGCATTGTACGATCATTCAGAAGCTTTACGAGTATCCTACTAGATTCCTTACGGTTCAACGGGCAAGTTTGTGATACTGAAATAGCCATGTAAATAGTGAATCCGATTCAGTACGTTGATTCATACACTAAGTGTGTATATAAGGTAAGTTCCTATGTAACCTTGCTATGATGGTTATGAACTTTTGAAATAGTTTTGTGTATAAGAGACTTTTGGAATTGATGAATGTGGTTAATGTGGCCAATAGTATAAACCAAAGTATATATGTGAGAGGATGTTATGTATATGAAATGTGCCTATATTTCTATATGCTTATATACTTGTCTATTAAGTTTATTTGTATATGACTTACTAAGCTTTTGGAAAGCTTACTCTGTGTGTGTGTTTTCTCTGTTTTATAGGTCGTCAAGCTACTGAAGGCTCGGAACCGTTAAGGATCATCATCACACTACTAAACTTATTTTGGTACCTTTTTGAGAATGAATATAGCTAAATATGGCATGTATAGGCTAGATATGTGTAAATGTTTATGAAGTGAACTTAGCCATGTGTTTTGGAAAGATTTAAGTTGGTAATATGCTTGAATGAATGAGTTATATGATGCAAATTTTGATATGTTTTGATGTTTATGAAATGGTTAAGTTTTGGTTAAGCAAATGGATGGTATATGCTTGAGATGATGTGGGTTTTAGTTTGTATTTTGGTATGAATGGAATTGGTATTGAATGTGTTGATGAAATGTTCAATTTGGTATGTTTTTGATTGCCATATATGCGTGAAATGAGGTGGATAATGTTGCATGTAGGTATGACCCTTTTGGGTGGCATTTTGGCCTTGTAAATTGCCTATAATGTCTGCTGATTTGTACACAGGCGTGCCTAAAGACCGTGGGTGAATTGGTAGAATGTAGCTTAATAGCACACGGCCTCGACATGGGCGTGTCGGTGGCCGTGGTGTGCAAGTGATAGCTAGCTAAGAGCACACGACCATGGCACACGGGCGTGCTTGGTGGCGTGGTGGAGAAGTCCGTATATGGCCTTGTAGCACACGGTCATGGCACACGCAGGCGTGCCTAGTGACCCGTGTTGATATAGTCGATATATAGACACGGATGGACACACGCAGGGGTGTCACAGAAGCGTGGAGGCACACGGTCTCCTCCCACGCAGCGTGTCTCCCGAAAGTTAGAAAAGTTTTTAATTTTCATGAAATTTTATATGTGTTTCAGTTTAGTCCCAACTCGGTTTATATGCATGCTTAGGGTCTTGATGACTCATCTAAGGGACACTATGATTGTTAATGATGAATGTAATGTATGAAATGTTATGTAAGTTTCCGATCCGTCCGGTATGCTCCTAACCCTAGTCCGTCGATTTACGGGTTAGTGGGTGTGCAGGTATAGTGGTGCATTGCCCTTCCTACACCACCAATTGATCCCATTCTAGAAGAATTGCCTCATCGTGGCTGCTCTAGGGGTTCACCAAATTAACATCTCCGGATGGTGAAGTAAATACCCTTTTTCACGGCGCGAGCAAATGCTTGAGCGCAAGGAGGTATCCCTATTATCTTGATGATGCGATGAAGAAATGAGAGGAACATATGCCGAGAGAGGTCGAGGAGTGTGTTCCCTCGGATCTTCATCTTGTGCCAAGAGGCCCTCGATAAGGGAATTGTCATGGTCGCTTCAAGTATCACATTCTTTGAAAGCAAGGTTATTAGTTGGGGTCTACGACGAGTTATCGATGAAGAAGGAACTAAGAGAAAGGAGTTCATGGTGCGCTTGAAGCTAGCGAGTGAGCACTAGAGAGGGTCCACGAGCTTTATAAGGAGATGGAATGGTGATAAAATTTCACTTTGTTTTAGGAATATTTGTATGGAAAAGTATAACACCCCAAACCCGACCATCATATTGAAATATTTGATGTTACATTTGCCTCCTTTTATTATTATTTATAAATACAAATTATTAATTAAATTCAGTCATAGAGTGATTGTGGAAAAGATTAAATTTAGTGTTATTAACATTATAAATTCAATTAAAATTTATAAAAGATCAAAATAGAGTTAAATCTAAAATTCAGTAAAATCCTTTAAATATATTGAGTTATTGACATCGAATTATATTACCAAGATAATGTTAATAATACATTCAAAAAAAAAGAAGATAACATTAATTGCAATAGAAACAAATTTACATAAGAAATCATCACACCAAGGCGTGCAGTTGCATAACAAAATCATCCATGTAAGAGTTTTCAAGTCCTGGTTTTAAAAGGAACTCCTTCCATTTAGCATGGTTGGTCCTTACCTCGTTCGCCAGCTCATTATCATGATCCATTAATCTTCTTACTGCTTTGCAAACATCATATTTTGTAAATACTCCATCTTCATCACCTTTCTCA